>JAJOOO010034811.1:0-12305 GCA_029582685.1 Solanum piurae
AATTGTGCTAACCCCTTTCTTTCGCTTTTTGACTAAAGTGTAGGGATTTGGAGATGGTGATACGTCATGGCTACTTGATAGGTTTTTAAGTGTTGAAGATGAAGACTTGGTGAGTCCTCATAGATTCGAGGACAATAACCAATATGTTCTTTTATGTCTTTCTAGTATTTTCTTAAGTTTTGAGTGGGCTTTAGTCCCAATGTTATATTCAAGTATTAGATGGTTTTGAGATATCATGTATAAAGTCTAGAAAGTCTTCCGCTTGCTATTTCCTTTTTTATGCAATGTTTTTCTTGGTAAAGAAAGTTTTAAATTCCTTATGGTTTTAGTTTCTATGAGATGAATGAATGCTAAGAGGCTTGTATTAGACCTCTTCGAGGTCAAGTACGCCGGTTACGACTAGGGGGTGCTCCCAGGTCGTGACACATCTTATCTGGGATTCCATAAGTTGGGTACTACAACAATAGTGCCTTAAATCTCAGCCACGACTCATGGATTGTCTCACCCTCCAGATGCTTGAAATTTAGGATGTTATCCCTAAGAATCATTATCTTTGAAGGAGGGTAGTCCTCTTGGTTATCGTTGCTACCATATTCACTCATTTCCTCTGTTTGAAACTGCAACACAAAAACTAAAACTATAAATAAGTAGATTCAACCTTGACTAAAAAAAAAATTCAACTTCACAAAAGAATTTCAAACAACACCACTCCCAGACAACGGCACAATTTTGATTTAACGCTTCAAGCACACCTCATCCAATTCTAGGTGTTCAACAATCGTAAATCAGTATAAAACCCAACTAAATGAGTTGGGGTCGAATCACATAAGGAGTTGTACGTGTTTCAATTCAATTGGGAAGTGTGAACATGTTCAAATCACTCATAGGAATAAACATTATCGAATAAAGACATCATTCAAATTAAGGGGTGATACGAATGTCAAATGGGAGGTTTTGGTTTTAATTATCAACTACAAACAGCGGTAAACAATAAAACTTAACAATAATGAGACGGGTTCTGCTAATATAGACAAATGGGTAACGCAACTATTAGTAATTAGCTATATATTAGTGAGTAAGTTAGGCTATAGTGGAGGTAGAATTTCTCTCGAACAATTTACCCCGAGTAAAGTTGATTTCTTTCCAACATCAATAAGAATGCAAAATAAGACCAGCCCACACCTTAGTTCATTTACTCTCTTGAGTTGAATGTGTGGAATTGGGTTTAGGATTCACTCTCTCGAGCTGAACCTAGGTCAACCCAATACCCACTGACCATCAACCAATAATTTTGGTTCTAAACCCTCTCTCTCGAGCAAGCCAAGAACACAAAGCTAGGACTGTATTTGCAACTACAATTGTTAAATTAAACCATAATTAATGTTTGAGCTCACTTCTAAATAGCATTAAGCCTAACAATTAGTAATACTGATAAACTAAATCAACCCATAATCACATAATCACACCCCAAGAATTGGGGTTTTAGCTAGAAATCATAAAAGGGTAAAAACCGTTACCAAATTTACTATCCATCAACTCAGTAAGAGTAGATTTGTCCTTACAATGCTTCAATTCGAAGAATCTTAATGACCCACTTACAATTTCTCAAAAGTGAAAACTTCAATTCTTCAAAGCTTAGGAAAAACTAGAGAAAACTGTCTCCAGATGCTAAAAACTTAATAAAAGTTCTTCTAAAGAGAAATTGATAAAATGTCATAAAATCTGATAAAAAGTGATATTTTTTATACTAAACTAAATGTTCAAAAATATATTTATAGTCGCCAAAAATGTGCTGCGAAGAGTCACTCAGTGAAGTAAGTCGGGCTCGCCAAACCATTCGGCGAGCCGCCCTTTGGTCTGTTCCATGCCCTCTTTCCTTGTTACTCAGTATCCTACAGGTCTATAACTTTGGGCAATATATCTTGGCCTCGGAGAATCACTTAGCGATCCGCCAACTACTCCTTTCCATCGCCAACTTGGTTCATTCCTTAATGGCTTGGCACACTGGAACTTTAGGCGGTCAAATAGCCATTCGGCGATTCGCCAAGTGAACATGGCGATCACCAGGCTGCCTTTATTCATACTTTCAACCTATTTTGTTCATTTTTGCTTGTTAGTGTCCTTGCTTTGTTCCTCAATATATTTACCTGAAAATCTAGGGTTTTACATCAGTTATTGGCACAAATTAAGCATTTGAGGACATTAATTTTATATAAATAAAGACCTAAATGAGTCCAAATCTCGGACTCATCAGGTATCTTACTTAGTAAAAACAAAGTGTAGAAATGCGATGTTACGGGAAAATATGAACATCTTTAGGCTCGTGACTCATGCTCAGAAGGTTGAGGGAGATATGCTTAGGGAACAGGCTAAGAATAATAAGTAGGTTAGAACAAGCAACTATGAGTATTCTCAACAGAAATCGGGTGGTGGAAATCGCTCGCAGTTTCAGCAAAAATCTTCAGCTCCAGCACCTTCATCAGCTAGTGTTCCATTCTCCAATATCCGATAGGATCAGAAAGGTAGGGCATCAGGCTCTAAGTCTCAGAGGAGTGTTTTAGGCACCACAACCTACCCAATTTGTCCAATGTGTGGTAAGAACCATCTGGGCGATTGTTTTGCAGGAAAGAAATGATGTTTTAGGTGTGGTCAGTCTCGTCACAGGTTAAAAGATTGTCCTTCTGCTAAATAGGGTTAAGGAGGCAATAATGGTAGGGCTCAGTCTACAACTTCAGCAGCACCAACAGGTCACCCGACTGAGCAGGGTAACTCATCTGGTACAAGTGGTGGACAACGCCAAAACAGGCGGTATGCTCTTCAGGTTCGCCATGATCAGGAAGATTGTACATTACGAGTCTCTAACATAGATATTTATACTTTGTTAGATCCAGGAGCTTCTCTCTCCTTTGTAACTCCTTATATAGCAGTCAACTTAAATGTTAGTCCAGAAACTCTCTCAGAACCCTTCTTAGTCTCTACTCCGATCGGTTACCCAGTTATAGCTAGATGGGTATACCGAAATTGCACTGTCATAGTCTCCCAGAAAGTCACCTCTGTAGATCTTGTGGAGTCTATAGGGGGCCCACGGACCGTAGGTCGGGTCCGTGGTGGGCCACGTGCAACCACCTCCCCAAAACCCTAGAAAATTTAGCCGAGGCATGACCCACGACCAAAACCTACCGACCGTAGGTGGGACCACGGTCTGTGGTCCTGGTCCGTGGATCAATGCCCCAGAATCCACTCTCTGAAGACGAACGATGGCTGACCAGAATGGACCGTCGGTCTGGTCTGTCAGTGACTCCGATAGCTTTTAAGTCACGGGTCATTTGGTCTTTTCCTTATGCGTTGGACCCCTAAACTACGTCGTTTAACCCCTAAACTACATGATTTTGGCCAGTTTTAGCCTAGAAACTAATTAGAACCTAACCTAATCAATCATTCACCAAACTCAAGCAAAAATTAGAACAAAAGAGGAGAAAGGAGTCGAGCAACCCTATTTCAAGAACGCAGCGAGTTCTCGTCAGTTCCAGCCCCAAAATCAAAAGTTTTCTCCGTCGAATTCGTCACCAGGTATGTGGGATTTTACTAGTGGGTTCCTTTCACCAATTAGATTCCTAAAATTCAGTCAGATTCTTGATTTCCTTCATATTATCTAGACCTAGGGTTTCTAGAATTTCAGTAGATAATTATGAATTAGTTACTTTAATGTTCCTATTCAGATTATCATGATTTAAGTATTGTTTTGCGTAGATTCTTTCATAAACTCAGAACCCTAGCTAGGTAGTTCTTTTAGTTCAAGAATTACACATGCTAGGTCAGTTATTTCAGATTTACATGTCTCGATTTTGAATGTTTCATTATCAATATTTAAATGTTGCATTTTCAGTTAGCATGTCAGGATTTTGAGCTCTCCAGTATTACATATATTTAGTCATAATATGTTAATTACATAGTCAATTGGGAGTAGGATTAATACCGAGTGGACTAGGGTCAGGCACCGTTAGGTCCTAGAACTTTGTGCACCCGTAGGTTATAAGTCCCTTCTATGGGCACCAGTTTAGTGATCACGACAGTCATGCCTCTATACCTATGGCAGGGTATATTGGGTCCTCTCGATGGGGCGTATACAACGGACTCCACATTTAGCTCATGTGGTTTTATATCGGTTATTAGTAGCTTCCACAATCAGATTCTAGTGCATATACCAGGTTATCAGTCACAGTTCAAATTTCAAATTCAGCATGTTATAAACTTGGTCATTGCATTCAGTTAGTTCATGTTCAGTATTTTCAGTATAGTATCATATTCATGTTATATCATTGCTCAGTTACACGTTTTGTTCAGTTATATGTTTTATTCAGCTTTATGCTATCATGTATGCTTAGTACCTTTCAAGTACAGACACATATTATGCGCTACATGTTCTCGTGATGTAGGTTCTGTTTCTCATCCTTCAGATCACGTATAGATCGGTTCCCGATCTTCAGCTTAGCAGCATCAGTGGTAAGTCCTCATTCTCCGAGGATGACATGCGTGTTTCTTTTCTATATTTTAGTCCTTAGTTTCAATTTTGCTAGATTTAGCTAGGGCATGTCCCAGCACTTCTAGTCAGTTAGAGGCTTATTTCAGACATAGTTAGATTCTGTTTTAGCATTTGAGTTTTATTTCAGTATCTTAAACTCTTCTCTGTTTTATTTAAATTCAGACTTAGAATGGGTATTCCCCATCATTTCAATTTATCTTATGATTTAGCTCCCACATAGTATTTTCTTACTTCAGTTCATTTAGTATGCTTACGATATGCCCACAAGGTTAGCTTGGGGTGACTCGTGATCTTAGGTCCCATGTTCGCGTCCTTGTGTAGCTTTGAGGCATGACATTTATACAATAAATAAGAGAAAGGCGCGTAACCTTTTATGTAAATATTCATAACCCGGTTTGATTGTAGTAAACTGAAGATATTTGATCTTTCAATAATTTACAGTCTCAATATAATCATATATTTCTTTTTAATTCCTCCAAAACTTAAAATGTTTCTTTTGAGACTTACTACAATCCCAATATTATGAACTATTCATGTTTTGGATAATAACAAAATAGTCCTTCCGAAACTCTCAATTAATTTTGTGTATTGCCACAAATTTCACAACACCATTCTTATGGTGACCATCTTCTTCAAGGAGAAATTTTTTATTATTATCATGGTTAAAATTATTACATGCAAGACTTATTTCTTGATAACCAATGACAAATTTGTGTTGCCACACAACAATAATTATTTTGGTCATGACCACAACCTTTATAGAAAAGAATTATTTATTTCTTTTGTCCTCCAATAGTTCATAATAAAACATACCACAATATTTGTGTAGTACTCAAAGTATATGACCAAAACGACCATTTATGTCAAAATATATTTTCAATATCTCAGATCTCCCGTAGAGGTGAGATGTTGTATTTATCCAATCATACATGAACATGTCCTTATCCATACGAACACAAGTCACATTCTCTTCAAGAAATGACCATAACCATCTGTACATGCTCCATAAGTTTTTATTAGTCATACTTTGACATTATCAAATTTATTTGACCTACCTCAACATCACTTTAAAAGTACTAAATGTACTACCACTTTGTATTTCTTTATTTCGATGGAGGATTTACAAAACTTTCAAATTGGGTTGCACCAACCCAATGTGCCCAATAACCTTTCATACCACTTTGATGGCCAAAAATTACCTTCACATTTGAAGGACCATCTTAAGAACTGATAATGTTCTTCCTTTTAATTACCACAATTGAACATTAACATTTTACCACACTCATACTCATACATTTAATCATTTGTCATTTTCAAACATATCATGTCCGGCTACCACATTCACATAAGAGAATGAAGCAAATCAATTGAAAAAAATTCAAGACTTTTATCAAGACCATATTAATTTGCTCAGTCATCATTACATCGTCATTATATAACGTTAGGACTTGAACCCAACGTCTAACCCATACGAAGACATTTTAGGCCATTATTTGTTGGGACCCAACCCAATATTTTATTATCATGATGCACGAGGACTCTCACCTGATGTATTACCATCTTGGTGAGATTGACTTGAATCCTTCATCTTACCCTCAATCAATGACATAATAAGTCAAATATAATAGCACTCACCATTGAGCCTTAAAAAAATATTGTCACTTTGTGATTAACATGCACAAATAAATATAGAACAAAAGAAAGACAATAAAAATATTATCGGCAAAGTATGTACTAATATCTTAAACTTGTCAAAACAGAGAGTTACATATACCATGATATTATATTATGGTTGGTCCACAATAATTAAGTTAGTGAATTACCGTTATAAATCAAAGAATCAATTGCACACTAAGAAAATAATAATTCCAATTACTCTAAAATAAAACTGCTCATTACCACCACCCCTTTTTCAATTTCTATGTGAATCCGAAATATTTTACACACAAAACAAAATAAATTAAAAGCTTATGCAATAACCAAAGTAGTTAGCATAATCATAAATAAAATATAAAATAAGTTTCACATACAAAAGAAAGTATATATAGTCATAGGTGAAAAAAATACGCAGTAACAAGAATATTAATCATTCACCTTGTTCACAAATAAAATATAAAATAGATTTCACAATAATCTACCTTGTGCCCGAGAGAAAAATAAACACAGTTATTTTACCTTCGATTATTTATATTTACTTTTATTCAATCCTTCAATGGTAGATTAATCGTGCCGATAACGTGTTGTAAAACTAAAGCAAAATAAGACAAGAAATTAGAAGATGATAATACAAATGGGAAGACAAGAGATTCAAGTGTTTCTTATTCTTCCAAATAGTCAACTGTATACAATATCAAACCTTATGCCTCTATTTATAGTGTAACATAGATTCATACAAAAGGTTAGTCATAAACATGAATATAATGGAAGTGAAAGGTTACAAGAATAATGGTTATAAAGGTGGAGGTTATGTAGGTTATGGAGGTTATGGTTATCTTCATAATGGAGGAAAGCAATGGAGATATGGGTGAGAGTAACTTCTCGATGTAGTGGACATCCACACTATAATATTTTATAACATGATTCATTTTATTTTAATTTTTCAGAGATACACACAAAACTTCATAGACCATTCAGAAGAATTTATATACAACTATTGAACATAAAAATCATTTCTAAAAAATCAACAAAAGATAAAAATATCAGTAAAAATCAGTACCTTATAGTGAGACTAATAGAATTCAATAAAGTTATACCTCAACATTTTATTGCATCACTTGAAGGGAAGACCCTTAGTGTTTTTGTATACTTTTAGAGTGTAAGAACACAATAAGTTGTTAAAAATACATACCACACAAATGTATTTTCAAAAACAAATATAATATATGGGTTCCATGGAGAAATGTATTTTCACTTTTTACTTCTGAATTGTTTTTACTAGATATGGAATGCCCGTGCAAGGTACGGGCAAAAGAAATTTTGATTGACCGCTTATCCATACCAATTCATACTTGTAAATAAAAAACTAAATTTCATTGTCCAAATTGAAATTACAAATTCAGATTGGTTGAATGCAAAGTAAAGTCGGGAGACGAATACAATTATCATAGAAATATGTTTCTTTTTTCGACACTCCAAAAATATTGTTGTACATGTACCGTATCCTTAAAAATGCATAGAATACTAACACACCTACTTGAATTTTTGTAGAGCCCGAGCATCATATATAGCATAAATGTTCCTGTCATAGAGTGTTTTATTGCTTTTAAGATTTCATTCCAAGTTTATAACGGGGGGATTTTTAGGGATGTTTGAGAAAATTTTAGCAGTCCTTTTTGTTGGGTTTCGTGGTGTATGCTTATCGCGCAATGCAACCTCTACCTTCAAAAATTTGTGGCACCTCTGATGGCCCTCCTGTCACATCACCTTGAATTAAACATAGCGATGGACGATACTTAGCTTACAAAGAACATAGTGTACCAAGAGATCAAGAAAAACATAAGATTGTGTTCATGCATGGATATGAATTTTAATAGAGTCGACGATGTTGTTGCAACTGGCATCTCTTCGGTAGCTCCCATTCATTTACCTCAACTTGGTCTTCATTTATTAATAGCTCACAGGAGCGATATCCCGAGGTAATAGAACAGAGTGAATGAGGTAAGTGTTCACATACCAAAGAAAAAATCTCCTTCAGAACATGAGAAACCGTCGCATTTACTGGTTGAAGGTCAATTACAGCAGCTCCTGATTTGCCATGCTGGAAGAGGGGGAAAATAGTGGAAACAACTCGGTAATGCAGAAGTGGAGAACACAACATTTTAAGAAGTTAGATCTTCGAATTTTGAACTGTAGCACAGACACATTTGAAGAGACCAACGACATCTACATGAATGTAATATGACATGTTTAATCTAGTAAAGCATGACTTATCAAATGATGAGCACTATTGTGGCAATAAAGGAACATACAATTTCAAGACCAAGTTCTATCTTTGTTGGGTGTAAATGGTTTGAAGTTACCTGTTCTGACAATGTGCAAACAGATAATGTAACATTAGTAAGTGAAATTCAGAAAATACACAGGAAAGCAACTGAAACTAATGATATTTGTAAATTTCAACCCAAAAAATACAATGAGGTACATAGGTAAAGTGATTGCTATCCAGATTATACAACATCTTATAAAATTGAATTCAAAAAACAAGAAGAAAATATCGATTGTGTTTTTCTTAATATGTATAGTTTTGCAGAAGAAACACAACAATATTCCAAGTATCCTCTATAACATAGCATTGAAGAAACAACTTGTCAAAAGATCATGAAAATTTGAAATCGGTTGTTGCAATCAACGTCGTCATGATAAAAATAATAAATAACAACAAATTAATTCTAGATATTGATATCACAATGGGAAAATATAGAATTGTGGATCAGGGGAAATTTTTTGCCTTGATGGGAAAAAATTTAAAATCAACACAAAATAGGGGCAAATGACCCTTACAACTTAAAACAAACAGTAGGATGATAATTGGTGATCCTAGACAAGGATAGTAATTAAATTAACAGCAAGGATCAGTGGTACCTTGACAATAAGAAGGCACTGTGTGGGATTTGTGGCGGTTCGTATGTATAAAGGTTTGAGATATAGAAGAGAAAGATGATTTTATTCACGTACAAACTTCTCTTTAAATAGAGCCAATACAAAGCTGATAAAGTACAATATTAACAGAAACCTAGATTACAGGAAACTATTAAAGTCCTAAATAGTAAAGATGCCAAACTACGTATATCATCATATGGCTGAAATACAGGAAGCTAATAACAGACTCCTAAACAAAAGGGTAACATCTAGTATCTCTTAATATGCCCCCGCAAGTTGGGGGTGACAGGAACAAGACCGAACTTGGGAAAATGGCTCTGAAAAGTTGTGCGGGGAAGAGGTTTGGTGAGGACATCAGCGACTTGATCAGCAGAATGAAAGTGGCGAACCTCAAGTGCCTTCTGTTGAACTTGCTCACGAACAAAATGAAAGTCAATAGCTATATGCTTCATCCTACAGTGAAAAATAGGATTAGCACAAATGTAGGTGGTGCTAACATTGTCACAGAGAGTAGTTGGTGAAGCATACAATGATAGGTGAAGCTCTCGGAGCAAATTCGTTAGCCAATTGACATCAAAAACAGCAATAGCAACAGCTCGGTGCTCGGCTTCTGTAGATGAGTGGGAGACAGACTTTTACTTTTTAGAAGACCAAGAGACTGGTGAGTTCCCAAGGTAGAAAACATAACCTATTGTTGATGTTCTATCTTGTGGATTTCCAGCCCAATCAGAGTCAGAATAAGCAAGTAAACGGTCTGCTGGTTCGCAACTGAGCTGAACTACCAGTGTGCTTGTGTGCTTCAAGTAGTGCAACAAACGTTTGATAGCTTTCCAGTGAGACACTTTGGGATTATGCATAAACTGAGATAACTTGCTCACAGCAAACCCGATGTCAGGCCAAGTAAAGGATAGGTAGTGAAGCTTACCAATGACTCTTCTGTAAAGGGAAATGTCAACTACAAAATCAGCTTCTGAATCATCAAGGTGATGTCATTGCTGTTGGAACGCCCTTGCAATCAGTCATATGCATTTTATCCAGAAGATCCATCACATATTTTTGTTGAGACAAAAAAATTGCAGTTGGTGTGGATATCACTTCAATACCCAAGAAATAATGCAAGAGGCCAAGATCTTTGAGAGAGAATCGTAAGAAAAGTGATGTAATTACTGACCTGACACTTCCTTGAATACTCGTAATAATTATGTCATCAACATATATGAGTATGTATACATTAACACCACAATTATGAAATATAAACAAAGACGAGTCAGAATTTTATTTAACAAACCCAATACTTGTCAAGTAGGTGGTGAGCTCGGTGTACCAGGCACTATGAGCCTGCTTAATATGGCCTTTTTGAGCTTGCAGATTTACGTTTAATGTTGAGAGGACTCAAAACGAGGAGGTTGCCGCATGTACTCGTCTTCTTCACGACTGCCTTGCAAAAAGGCATTATTGACATTTAACTGATAAATAGTCCAGGAGCGTTGAGCAGCAATTGCAAGGACTAAGCAAACTGTTGCAGGCTTGACAACAGGGTTGAATGTGGAATGATAATCTAACCCATGTCTTTGTGTGACGACTTTGGCTACTAGACGAGCTTTATACTTATCAATGCTTACATCAGGCTTATGCTTAATTCTAAACAACCATTTACAATCCACAACATTCTGAGAGGGATCATTAGAGACCAAATCCCATGTCTGGTTTCTGATTAGAGCATCATATTCTACTTTCATTGCTTCTTGCCATTGGGGATAAAGTTGTGCTTGACGAAAGGAGCGTGGAATTGGTGGAGATGGATTGGTTTTAACAAGAAAACTCTTGGGTTTGAGGCTATTTGTTTGGGACTGTGTATCCATTTGGTGAGAATAGGTGTCTGCATGCGGTAGTGGTGGGAGTTGAGGGGCTTGGAAAGATGTGCTAACTGTAGAAGTCCGACAGCGATAGGTTTGGGTAATGGGTAGCTTACTGGTTGTCACCGGAGATAGAGTAATAGGAGTGGACTGAATGGGGCAGGGATTTAGAAAAAATAGTGATAAAAGGAAAACTAGTTTCAAAAAATACTAAATATCTAGAAAGATAAACTTTGGAGGTGGTCGGGTCAAAGCATTGCTGAGAATAATATTTATTTGAAAATTCCAAATAGACACAGGGCTTTGATTTCGAATCAAGCTTATGTTGTGCATATGGTTTTAACCATGTTTAACATAAACAACCAAAAATATTTACGTTGTCATAATTTGGTGATTCTTGAAATAAAAGCTCGTATCGACACTTGTCTTTTAAATTTGGGGTTGTCATTCTGTTAATGAGAAAAATAGCTTGATGACATGCAAAACTCCTAAAGGTGGATGGTAAAGAGGCTTGATGCATTGGAGTTTTTACAGTCTCGATAACATGGTGATGTCGCCTTTCAAGTACAACAACTCTTTGTGGCATATAAGGTGGGGAAATTAAGTGTTCAATTCCCTTAGATTTCAAATAAGAAGTTAAACTCTGAAATTCACCTCCTCCTTTGGTATAAAAAGATAATATTTTTGTTTGAAACTGAAGTTCAAGCAATGGATGTAGTGTTTTGAAAACATCTAAAACCTCGGGTTTGTACTGAATCGTGTGGAGCCACATGTATTTTAAAAACTGATCCACAAACAAACATAATATCTTTTCCTATCGATGGATAAAATTTGTGACGAGCCCCACAAATCACTGTAAATAATTTGGAGAGGCATGTGACTCTGTAAAGAATTTGTAGAAAAAGATTGCTTGTGGCTTTTATTTGATTGACATGAATTACAAATGGAAAGAGAGTCTTTCTTAACAGGAATGGAAAATTTATTTAAAAACAAATCTAAAGTACGACGTGTTGGATGCCCCAAACGCCGATGCCACAAATCTAAAGACGCAGCCACATTGCATTGAGGTTGAGAAGAAGAAGAAGGATTGTCTAGCGGCCTGAAATGACCCAAAAAGTCCTTAAAAATGTGCTACGGAAGTTACCGGAAACTTGTTTGGCTATTCATAAAAAAATCCGTTTCGTTTTTCGAAAATCCGACTTCATATTCTTGTTTAGGGGGTCAAATTGAGTGGGAAATGGGTCTAACCCAAATTTTAGAGCAACCGTATCAAAATCCGAAATTTCCAAGTGAAGCCTTTTCGAGGG
>JAJOOO010034812.1:0-10431 GCA_029582685.1 Solanum piurae
CCCCCCCCCCCCCAACACCCCCAAAAATTAATTTTAAGTTTGTTTTTCAAAAATATTTTCAACTTCAAAATTTCAATTTTTCACCCCTACCCTCGAACCCCCCTCACCTCACCCCCCACCCCCAAAAAAAATTTAAGTTTGTTTTTAAAAAAAAATTCTATTTCAAAAATTATTTTCTACTCTAGTAAAAATAAAAGATATTTCTCGAAAATATTTTTCATTCATAAATCAAACACTAAAAATCTTTTCCGAAAAATATTTTCTACTTACCAACCAAACATGAGAAAATAAATCAAAAATCAACTTGTTTTGCAGGAAAACATTTTCTAGGAAAACATTTTTCTTCATACCAAACACACCCTAGGTGTAGATTGAAAAGAAACATCCAGACAATTAAATGGATTTGTAACAGCTTTTACTTTTTAAAATTATAACTTATTCTCAATAACAAAAAATCTCTTTCCGCTTAAAAGAACATGTTCTTATTAGCCAAACAACTAAAAAAAAAAGATATATATACTATTATTTTTTTTAAAAATAAAATACTTTTTAGTCTCCAAAAACTTTGACCTATTTTTTTATTTGGTTTAATATATCGAATGACCTTTTAAACTTATCTGTAAATTTCGTTTAGATATTTGAATTGCGCCTTCATATGATGTAGTGTTCGTATTAGGTATTTATGATTCAAATTTTGACAATTTTTTTGAGCTTGTCCTCAAGTAATTGTTATATAAATAAATTAATTATTTAAAGTAAATCATTTCATTAATTATATACATATTTGCATCAATAAGCCGCATAACTTCATGTGTGTTCCAATTAAAATAGATATATATAATTAAATAAGATAAATTATTTTATGTGGTTGATTTAACTATATAATAGATACTTAAAAAATTAGTATACATACAAAAGTCTTTTTATAAAATTTAAATAAAGATATATATATAAATTAAAATTGAAAAAAAGAAGAAGAATTCATTCTTAAAACTTTTTGCAACTGGCTACTGTAGTGGAGAATAGAACTCCAAGCGTATTTCCATTCACAGCCGTCCGATTCTTTGTTGGACGTATCCTGACCGTTATGCTCCTCTTTTCCAGGTCAACATCATGGATTCCCTCGTTTTTTCTTTTTCACCACGGAATTCAAATATATATTAAATATAGTTTATAATTCTTCCCTACTCTCATCTTCATAACAAAATTCTCCACTCGCGATATTCTAATGCCACGTCATCCTTGAACATTTTTACACCGTCGATTTCGTAGATTGAACCTTTTTAGCGCGTGGCAAGTTCATAGCAGAGAAAAACGAAACGCTCACCGTATTAAAGGAAGGAGGCCTTTAGCCTTTAGGTATTTTGCTTTGAAGAATTATCTCAGTTGGGCGGAAGAAGAAGAATTATAGAAGTGTGATCATAATGTCTGCTAGCGGCGGCGCCGGAGATGAAGATAAGAAGCCTAACGATCAGATGGTTCATATCAATCTCAAGGTTAAGGGTCAGGTATAAACATTTATCGTCGTTATAATTTTTTGTATGTATGGTATTCTAATATCTTTACTCTGTGTTGCTGTACATGTATATGCTCTCATATGGACTACTATTTTCGTGTTCAGGATAGTGTTTTTTGTGATTAGGTTTAGTTTTTAAAATAATTGAATGGAACGTTTTGTTTGTCTCGGCAAGGATGAGAAAACTGCGATTTCACGGTTTGCGTTTGCCATAATACGTGAATATGCCTTTTAACTTGGGTTCAACTGTATCTATGCTCTCTAACTTTGATGGGTGAGTAGACACTTGAACTCGTATAAAGTTTGAATAAGTAACACGCGTCATACATGACATTTATGTTGGATATCATGTAAGATTCTAGTAGGATGCGAATTGTCCGTAGGATGTCAAGTAGGACATATGTGTTTATTTATTCAATTCTATACAAATTTAAGTGTGTACTTGTTTATATGACATAGATGCCAGATGAGATCAAGTTAGAGGATATGCTTATGTATTATGCCTTTGCATTTTGTTAATAACTCCTAGTAGTCATGTAATCATAGTATTTATAGATGATGAAATTCTACAAATGCATGATTTCTTTCAATTTGCATGTGATTTGTTGATACATAATCAATCATCAAGTTAATTGGATTGGTCAATTATTCATGAATATGCATTCGTGAGTGAACTGTGCACTGTAAACCCGTGATTTACATTACGAGTTTACATAGGTTGGTTTGGGTGGAATCTTTGTTATAGACACAAAAATTGAGCCATTCCTGGCTGCTACTTTTTTATTGGGATCGAAATTTAAAGCCAAAACAACTCATTTGCCATGTAAAACTGGTTTGGTTTGGAAAACTCGGGAAGTTTGGTAGAAGTTCTGGGAGTGTGGGAAGTTTTATTACAAATCAATAAATTCTGAACAATGACAAAAATTTAGATGTTTAATAAAGATCTTACAAAATTTAATACTTTGTAGATCACAACTTACTGTACATAAATGGATAAATGCAGTTTGAATTATCCTGTCTTGCCTCTTTACCATTGTATTCTCATTTTGATAATGTTTGGCAATTGTCATGAATATAACTTATAAGCATGACTTGGAATGATTAATAAGCTGTTTGGAAGTGATCCAAACCTCAATGTAATTGGATTATTTGTTTTAGAGGGGCTATTGGGTCAGTGATTCTCTACACTTTCTTTTTACTTTGGTGTACCTTGAATCTGTAAGTTAACATTGGCTTATGCATGAAACCAAATTGAAACCATTATATTGGTTTTCCAAAAGTTGAAACCTGTAAGTTATAAAAGAAACATGTTTTAGGGTAGTTTCGTTTGTTTGGCGTAATTTGGGCATAGCTAGAGCTTTTTTCTTTTGATAATAAATAATAAAATTTTCTGCCCTCACCTTTTCTCTTCTTCCTTGTTGGCTCTAATTATGTTCCATTTTATGCTATGAATTTCAGGTGTTGGCAAATTGTCAAATATTATTTATCTGCTCTATTTTATCGTCATCTTTGTTCACTATACATTGTAAGCTGCATAATTAAGTAACATACATGTGTTATTGCCTTAGTTTTACGATTTTTTGATTTCCATCTAAGAAGCATGAGAACATATCCCTTAGATGTAGGAAGGTTGTAGTTATTAATTGGACATGCCAGTAGGATGCTAGGGATAAAAGTGTGGTATTCTAGGTGTGGGTAGTACTGGTAGCTTGAGTGAGGCCACGATGAAGAAAAGTGATTGTTTGCCTGTAGAGATAGGGACCAGAAGAGGGGATTTAGTATGGCAGCAGACATATCTTATGCTCTGTATGTTCTGTGATAACATGAATGGTATTTGGTATCTTTTGGCCTTTTTTTGGTGAAGTTGTTCAGCAAACAACCTTAGTGAAGGATACAGTCCCTCTATGGACGAAAACATGCATCCCAACTTTAACATGATCAAGGATAATGTGTTATCACTAAATGGCTGAATGCAACTCCATCCATTAGTTACTACCCTTACTTATGAAAGAGGGAAAAGAAGAGCAAGAAGCCCTCCTGTATCAATATTGTTGTTGCAAACTTCTTGGTGGTCTTCTGGTATCATTAGTGTCATTGATATAGGAAACCTCCATGCATTGTATGTTCAGGAATTATTTACGATGGAAAGTGTAGCCTCCTTCCTGCTGTACATTCTCTTGGGATGGATAAGTAGCTTAAACACTTTTTGATTCTGTACTCTGGTTGCTGATACTATGTTCATGGTTAAAAGTTCTTGAGGTGGAGCAAGTGTTATCACTGTTTTGCTTGTGTAAGATTAACCTAGCATCTTTGCAAGGATCAGTGATTACTTGAAGATTCCTAGCTCAAATGTGACTGATGATTATGGTCTAATTACATATAGGGGTTGTTTGGTTGGGAACTAGTTATCCCAAGATTAACTATCCTGGGGTTAGTTATCCTGGGATAACTTATCCCACCATGTATATGGGATAACTTATCCCATCACTATGCTATAAATGGTAGGATAAGTTATCCCAAACATGTCCACCAAACAAGACATCTAAATTTTATCCCAGGACTATTTATGCTTATCCCTCACACCAAACGAGCCCATAGTGTATTATAGCTTGAGGTCTCTGCCTCTGTGGTACCTGCACCCGTGTGTAAAATAGACTTCACTCTTTAGTTGACATAACTTTGGTTCTTCATGTTTCTGTAGTTACTGAGCTAGTTTTTTTTGTGACATCTTCTTTGTATTGTGTTTTTATACACCTTTTGTCCTAGTTTCTGTCCTCCTTTGACCAAAAAAAGGTGGAAGATATTGTGTGACTGAGAAGATGGAATTGAGGGGCCATTTTCATAAATTGTGTATCTTTTTTCATTCGTACTCAACATCAATTGTTGCATGCAGGATGGGAATGAAGTGTTTTTCAGGATCAAGCGTAGCACACAGATGCGCAAGCTCATGAATGCTTATTGCGACCGGCAGTCAGTGGACATGAACTCAATTGCATTCTTATTTGATGGGCGCAGGCTTAGGGCAGAGCAAACTCCTGATGAGGTATTCACACCACTTGTATTGCTTTTACCAATGTATGTTTTATCTCACATTCTTTTCTTCAATTGTTGAAATAGCTGGAGATGGAGGAGGGTGATGAAATCGATGCAATGCTACATCAAACTGGAGGCAGCGATGCTGGATGCTGCACTTGTTTCTCTAATTTTTAACTTGGTTTATGTCAGTAGATTGTTTAGGGTGATACTTTCAGAGTGTTGGTATAACTCCCTCATCTGCTCTAAGATGGGTAAATTTATGAATGTTTAGTTTTCAGTATTAGATGATGTCTCTACTAAATGGTTCCCTTACCATCGCATTTATCAAAGTTTAGTTTACTCTGAATATGGTTTCAGATTGTGTCTTGCAGCTCACTTTGCCTAATAATATTTCATACCCCTCATAAAACCGTATGGTTGATTGGATGTGCTTGGAAATCCAAGAGTTGAGACAAACACAGAGTCGGTGACTAATGAAGCAGTATTTGAATTAATTATTAATTAATGTTTAGTTAATTTTAATCATAAATTTGATAATAATTAATAAGGGTAAACATGAAAAGTTATGCATAACGTATGTCTTAATCTTCTTTTCTTAAAGGGTGTGAAATACCTTAACAATTTAATTAATTTGAAATGGAGGGAGTATCATTTTACCTCTATTAATTATGAAGTGAATGAATTAAAAATTTAAGATTTTCAAGAAGTTTTATTTTTTTCTATATAATTAATTGATGGTATAATAAATTAAAAAAAATATCTTTTCTTAATTTGTCAAAATAGACAAATAAAAAAAAAAAAGTAAAAAAGGAAAATTAGACACGTAATTAGGGATACAATTTTAGAAAGATAAATTTCTTTGTTAGTTTATGTGAGTTTATTGCAACTTCTGACATTTGTATTAATATTTGGTTTGATTTTTAAGTTCCACTTCATTTTTACTTAATTTTTTATTGCATAATAATTTAATATTTATTGCTATAATTTATATACATTGCATATTCAAAATCATATATATATATACACGATAACATGTTTGTATATTGCAACCATTTCTTCAACATTTAATCTTCATACTCCTTCATTAGTTAGTATTGAAATTAGTTATTAATTAAGTAACTGAATTGTTGAGACACTTTTCATCTTCATACTCCTTCAATTTCAAATTAATTGAATTGTTGAGACATTTTTCATTTTTCAAATTAATTTAATTGTCAATTTTCAAGACTACTTTTAGAACGTTCTTCCAATTTTATCCTTCATTAGTTAATATTGAAATTAGTTATTAATTAATGTTATTTATTTTAATCATAAATTTGATAATAATTAATCAGGGTAAAAGTGGAAAGTTATGCCTAATTATCTTAATCTTCTTTTCTTAAAAGGTGTGAAACACCTCAACAATTTAATTAATTTGAAATGAAGGGAATATTCAACTTTTCTTCGTATCTTCTTTTTAGTATTACTCTTCTTCTATAAATTAAAGGCATCAATATCTCCCTTTTCAATTGTTTTGTTTGTCTACTCATTTTCGTACTTATTCAAGTAGTAAGGTACTATCAAATTGCTTTCTTTATTAATTTTTATTTTCGATACTTTTTCTTGGTCACAAACTTCAATTTATTTTATAAAATAATAATTATAAAAAAACTATAAAACAATTTGAACAACTAAGGCAGAACGTCTATATTTTAAAATATTTTTAATGAAAAAACTAATAGGGTGAGATCATAATTGGGCGAATTGCAATTGTAATATTTAAGGTAAGTGCTTCAAATCCTTGGTTTGAATCTTGAGGTGCAGTTCTATCTCTTTCAATTATATGTCTGAATTTCATGGTTAATCTGAATTTTTTTATCTTAAATAAAATTATGCATATCATTAACTGGTCTAACAAAAGAGTTCATACAAAAAATTAAATTGCATTTTGTTTTACTGTCTGTTGATCAACAGGTATGCCCATAGCGAATTGCTAAAATTTATGGAGAAGTACACACATAAACTCTTTTTACTTACTCTTTATTTTATTCTTTTAAAATTAATTAACATAGTATCTTTACACATTTACACTATTCCTCCATCATATTTATAGGATAAAATTTCACTCAACAATGGAGATTATGAAACATGTACTGTGGTAAGCATTTATACAACTTCATTGTGGTGGCTTAGCTTCTTTTACAAGTAATGGAATTGTTTGTATTCCATATTGTTTACTCTTAGTAGGCTAAGGGTGTAACATCTAACATTCATCTCAAACACCCAACAAGCAATGCAAATACAACATGCAATCTCATAAGTTAAAAGAATACTAAGAAGAGAATTATTACCTTGATATGGAATTTCTCCGGATTCGAAGAGATGTGAATATCTCTTCTTCATATCCTCATCAGCTTCCCAAGTAGCCTCCTCAACAAATTGGTTCCTCCGAAGGACTTTGACTGATGCTACTTCCTTAGTCCTCAACTTGCGAACTTAGCGATCTAGAATCTGAACCGAAATCTCTTCATAAGATAAGCTATCATTGATGCTAATATCTTCTGTTGGTATGATCAATGAAGGATCGCCCATGCACTTCTTCAACATGGAGATGTGAAATATCGGATGGACCGCGGCTAACTCTTATGGTAGCTCCAACTCATAAGCTACATTACCAACCCTCTTGGATATTCTGTAAGGGCCAATATACCGGGGACTAAGCTTCCTCTTCTTACCAAATCTCATAACACCTTTCATGGGTGAAACTTTCAAGTATACCCAATCATCTACTTGAAACACTAACTCCCTTCTCCTAACATCAGTGTAGGATTTCTGACGACTCTACGCCATTTTCAACCTCTCTTGAATTTCACCTTCTCCATAGCTTGATGAACTAAATCTGGTCCTATCAACCCTGCTTCACCAACTTCAAACCATCCAATAGGAGATCTGCATCTTCTCCCATAAAGAGCTTCATAAGGAGCCATTTGGATGCTAGAGTGATAACTATTGTTGTAAGCGAACTCGATGAGAGGCATTTGATCATCCCAATTACCTTTGAAATCAATCACGCAAGCTCTCATCATATCTTCTAATGTCTGAATAGTGCAGAACTCAAGTTCACCTTTGAACCCTAGCCTTTTTGGAATGACTTCCAAAATTGTGCAGTAAATTGCGCACCTCTGTCTGAAATAATGGAGACCGGAACTCCATAAAGTATAACCACTTCTTGAAGATACAACTTGGCATAATTCTCTGCTGTAGGAGTAGTCTTTACCGGGAAAAAAATGGGCTGATTTTGTCATTCTATCAACAATCACCCATATCGAATCATGCTGTCTGCGAGACCTTGGTAAACTTGTGATGAAATCCATATTAATCATCTCCCACTTCCATTCTGGAAGTTCTATATTCTGAGCCATACCACCGGGCCTTTGATGCTCTACTCTAACTTGTTGGCAATTCAGACACTTAGCAACAAATTCTGTAATGCCCTTCTACATACTACTCCACCAATAGACTTCTCTCAAATTGCAATACATCTTTGTGGAACCCGGATGAATGGAATATCTAGAGCTATGAGATTCCTCCATAATCCTCTCTTGGAGTCCATCCACCATTGGTACACACAATCTATCTTGATATCTCAATACGACATCTCCTCTTTATTCAAAAGCTAATACTTTTTGCTTATGAACATTTTCCTTCAATTCAAGAAATATAGGATCTTGGCCTTGCATCTCTATTACTTCTGACACTAATGATGATTCATCCCCATTCATCACCACCACTTCTTCTTCTGTGGAATCCATCAGTCGGACTCCCAAACATGCAAGTCTATGCACATCTTTCACTAACTCTCTCTTTTCTTCCTCAACATGTGAGGTACTACCCATAGACAACTTGCTTAAAGCATCAACAACAACATTAGCCTTACCAGGGCGGTAAAGAATACTCATGTCATAATCCTTGAGCAATTCTAACCACCTCATTTGTCTGAGATTAATCTTTTTCTGAGTAAACACATACTGAAGGCTCTTGTGATCAGTGAACACATCTACATGAACACCATATAAATAATGACGCCATATCTTCAAAGTAAATACTACAGCAGCAAACTCTATGTCATGGGTTGGGTAGTTCTTTTCATGAACTTTCAATTGTCTGGAGGCATAAGCTATAACCTTGTCATTCTGCATTAATACACAACCCAAACCAACTCTAGATGCATCACAATACACCACAAAACCTTGAGTACCTTCTGGTAAGGTCAAAATTGGGGTAGTAGTCAACTTCTTTTTCAATTTCTAAAAGCTTTTCTCACAAGCTTAAAACCATTGAAACTTCACTGTCTTCTGAGTTAACTTGGTCAAAGGGGATGAAATAGATGATCCCTCTACGAACCATCTATAATAGCCAGCCAAACCTAAGAAACTCCTAATATCAGTTGGAGATGTGGTTCTAGTCCAATTTTGCACTGCCTTAATTTTCTGAGTATCAACTTTAAGTCCTTCTCCAGACACAATGTTACCTAAGAATGCCACAGACTCAAGCTAGAAATCACACTTATAGACCTTGGCATACAACTCTCTATCCTTTAAAGTCTGAAGAACTACTCTGAGATGACTAGCATGATCTTGTTCATACGATAACAAACATATCTAAATAAGGTTTGAATACTATATTCATAAGGTCCATGAATGCTGCAGGAGCATTGGTCAAACCAAAGGACATAACCAAAAACTCTTAATGACTATAACGGGTTCTGAAAGCTGTCTTTGGAATATCACTATAACACCCCGTATCCAAAACAGATCCAAAATGCAGATTTTGAGAAGTTGCAGGTGCAACCCACGATTGCCATCCAAGGACCATAGGTCAGACCACGGCCCGTGCTGGTGGTCCGTGGTTCACCACTACAACCCCTCCCCAAACACAACTCAGAAAATTGGCTAAGTCTCGACCCACGGACAGACCCACAGTCTGTAGGTTAGACCACGGTCCGTGGTGTATCTCCGTTGATCGAGGCCCCCTTTACCCAGCCTCTGACACAAACGACAACAGACCAGCATGGACCATCGTTCGATCCACGGTCCATAGGTCTGACCGTAGGTGAGGGTCAGCAGCCACTTAGAGGAAAATTATTGATTGGATCAACTTCAAATGGTCATAACTCTTAGCACAAAATTAATTATGTATCCCATGACCTATGATAGGATATATAATTGAATTCTCTTTCCAACGCCACCGAGTTTACTAAATTCCGACCTTCGAGTAAAATGTTATGCTCATTTCAGTGAAGCCCTGTCGGGCAGGCTTGACCTACGACCACAATCTACGGACCGTAGATTGACCTACGGCCCGTAGGTCCCGTCCATCGATCACTCCGACAACAGTTAAGTCAGGGGTCTTTTGGTCTTTTCCTATTTCATTGGACCCCTAAGCTACGTCGTTTAGACCCTAAATTATGAGGTTTTAGTCAGTATTCAGCCTAGAAACATAACTAGAACTTACCTAAGTCAAATCTTTAATCAAAACATAGAAAATTAGAAGCAAGAGAGGAGAAAAAGGTCAAGAACCCTAGTTCAAGAACGCAACAAGGTTCCATCAGTTCCAGCCCCGAAATCTAAATATTTCTCCGTGGAATTCGTCACCAAGTATGTGGGATTTCACTAGTGGGTTCCTTTCACCCATTAGGTCCCTAGTTTTCAGTCAGTTTCTTGATTCCCTTATTGTGACTAGACCTAGGGTTTCTTGAATGTTAGAATTATTGGGTTCCTAGCTGTTAGAATGATCCAAATTAGATTAGTACGTTAATATTAAGTTTATTGCATGAATTCCAGAACCTTAGCTATGTATTTCTTTAGTTCTTGAATTACACATGCTAGGTCAGATATTTC
>JAJOOO010034814.1:0-10517 GCA_029582685.1 Solanum piurae
ATATATTATATAAGTAGCTAAAATGATGTCTATGGTTGTCCTTGAAATTGAATAAAAATGTTATCATCAGTTAAGAGTTTGGTCTTAAAAATGTATTTGCCGTCAATAGTTTGATCCAAAATATATTTTTTATTAGTTACTTAATGGGAAAAAAAATACCCTTTTCTCGATAAATATATTATTTCTTTCTTTTCATACTCAAAATCTTTTATAAGTTGCATGATTTTAGTCTGTCAAGAGAGGAGACTCAGTTTTCTTGAGCGCATTTATTCCCAAATTAGCAAATCTTTTTCATGTTTGTAACCTTCATTTGTCAGAAAATTCGCATATTGATTTGCCTCCCACCTAATATGTTTGTAAGGAGTTGTTGACTTTTAATAAATATTTACAATCTTTAACAATAGCCAGAGGAGGATGACACTATATGTCCTCTTCTTTGATGAACTTGACACGAGTAGACACCCTATTTCTATCACTATATTAATAATGATCTTTAACGGCAATAACTCAATTACTGCTAAATATGTATTTTTATGGGCAATTATCACTCTTTGTATATTTCCCTAAAGCCTTTAGCAACATTGGATCTAATGACACTTAACTAATGCCGGTAAAGATTTTAGTACTCTTTATTAATTTGTCTATTTAATTTATTGCCGCTAAAAGTTATTTTTGATGTAGTGCACCTTCATTTGTTTATATCTCATATTTTTTACTCCCTTTGTTTTAATTTATCTCGTATCGTTTGATTGAACACGAAATTTAAGAAATAAAAGAAGATTTTATTGTGTTTATCAGATTGTCCTTATTAAAGTCACTTTATTGTTTATTTTTTGTTGACTTTTCTTCACAACAAAGTATTATGTGAGATTAAAAAGAATAAAATGGAGATGTCATTAAATAGTTTTCAAATAGGAAGAAGAGACATTCTCTGAGAATAGACTATAAGAAAATATATCACATAAATTAAGACAAAAAATATAATTATTTAGCCATTGTTTTATACTCTATAGTTTATTTTTATAGTAATGCTTTGAAGTAAACTTTATCTTACTTTTCTTCATTATACCCCTCCCTAGGAGCCCTACCTTTGTGCTTTCTCCATGACTCGAACTCACAATTTTACTTTTCCTGAGTATGGCTTTACCTACCTGAGTATAATTCCAACATCCACTTTTCTTGATCATATCTCTAAAATTCATTCAAAAGTAGTATCTAACATGTTATGATTATCCTTTATATTTTCATTTTTAGTTTTCGATCCTGATATATGTACTTGCTTTGGAATGTTAATTAATTTGAATTTCCCCTAAATAAGGTCTATTAAAAGGGAAAACACTTCTAATCAAGTTTTTTTTTTAAAAAAAAAAATTAAATTTAAATCTCTCATTAAAAAATAAAAAAATTGTATCACATCCCATCGCAACTCTCAATTATATTTTCTTTGTTAGACTTTCCATCAAGTTGACTAAAGTGTGGCTTCGTGTTCCTATATTCCATGTATTAACGAGTAATATTCCAATAGATTCCTCCTTTGTGCGCATTCTTAGAGGAATCCTTGAAACTAATTCCAATAGATTCCTCCTTGTCCTAATTATACAAGTTGGGAAGTTCACGTCACGTAAAACAAATAGTAATATTGTAAGAAAGGTATGGCCTATAATAAGATTACTATATTATATGGCATCAAGCATTCTTAATCGCTCTTCAAAACTTTTACTAGAATATTCCTATGATATATACTTATTGGAATATATCCAAGTGCTTAATATATATCACATTCTTTTCAACTAATCCAAACGAAAGTATAAGTTCGATATTTTAGAAGTTTATTATATTAATGTAAGAATAATTTTTATTTGTGGCCCAAGTTTACTTGTGATTCAAGTTATATCATAAATAATATTTAATGAAGAATAGATTTCGTCCGTACATTGGTTACTTGATGGGACGTACCAAATTAAGTCTTAACCTCTATAAATTGGTCTTCCCTTCCACCCATTAGGGTTACCACATATTCTCTACATTAATTCAATCGCTGACGGTTGTGGTAACATAAAGCTAGGACAAGGAGATAGCTAGAAACCAATTTACTGTGTATTAAAGTATTTAATCTTACATGTGACATTCAAGCCTGAATTTTTGAACGGATAATATTCGTATATCTTGCATATTTATAGATAATATTTACATGATATGTATATATGAAATTATATTTATGGTTCATAATTTGAGGCCCAAAAATCGTGCGATATGTGAAGATGGTTATGAACTGTCGTAGTTTTTTTTTTTTTTGAACAATTTAATTTGAATGTTTCATAGAAACTTTGATCGTTAATTGGTTAAATTAATGAAGTAAAAGAATTGAAAAGAGGGTTATATGGAGGCGGCAACCTTTTTGAGAATTGTTTTATTTTATCTCATAGTGGTTCTGCTCGTTATTTCTTTGTAATTAATGAACTTAATTTCAAGGTCTTTCATCATTTAAAGTTGAGTGAATTGATATATATTTGGATTGCATTAAAGGAATGCAAACCAAACATACCAAGAAAGGTGTCACAAGGAGCACTCAACTTCTTGAAATTATACACACTTATATTTCCGGATCCTTTGATGTTCCACTTTTTGGTGGAGAAAAATATTTTATAACCTTTATCGATGATTTTCACGTTATGGATTTATCTATTTATTGAAAGAAAAATCTCAAGCAACGGACGTTCTCAAAGTGTACGTTAATGAGGTTGAAAGACAATTAGATAGGAAAGTGAAAAGCATTAGGTCAGATAGATGTGGTGAATATTATGGAAAATGTAACGAATCAGGACAATGTCCAGGTCCATTTGTAAAATTCCTCGAAGAACATGACATATGTGCACAGTATACTATGCCAGGAACACCTCAACAAAATGGTGTTGCAGAAAGGCGTAACCGAACACTTATGGATATGGTTAGGAGTATGATGAGTAGTTCCACATTACCCAAATCATTGTGGATGTATGCTCTTAAAACCGATGTATATTTATTGAACAAGATTCCTAGTAAGGTAGTTCCAAAGTGTCACGCCCCGAGCCTACACCCTGGACATGGCCGGCACTCGAGAACCATTGCTGGCCCCAAGCAAACCCTTGACCTGACTCAACTCTCAGCGGAAGACTTACTCAGAAATAAAAGAACTTTTAAAAGTAACTTTACTCAACTGTCAAAAAGTAGAACATTTTAGAAATAAAATATTCACTGGCCAAAAGTGGTAACTCAAGTCTTTAAACATTAAACACTGGAAATGAAAAAGATTCATGAACTAATATTGTCTATCTATCGATGAAGCCTCTAAGACTATGAGGGATGTTGGGACAAGACCCCCCGATCATCCTAACAGCTGAAATACCGGAAAATAATAATAAAGAAGGGATCCTCCGGAAGCAAGGAGGCTCACCAAACAAATTTGGAACTCGACTGGATCAACAAAGCGCTGGTTGATGATCCTGGTTACATGTATCTGCATCATAAAAGATGCAAGCCAAATGACGTCAATACATGGAATGTACGAGCATGCAAGGGGAAGTCTAAAACAAGACATAAGCTTGAACTGGAACTGAAGAAACACTTACCTCGTCTCAACTCAACTCAACCTTAAGGATACTCAAACTTACTCAACTCAATTGAATAATAAGCAGTGATAAAGATGCAATATAAATAAAAGATTTTAAAACAGTAGATAACAACTCAATGTATTGAAAAATATAATATAACCCATTTTGTATGTAAAAATACAAAATAAACCCTGCGTGGGAGATTCCGGCAACCATCATTATGAGCTATGCGATGATACAACGTCTCGCCCACGCTGCCAGAAATGTCTTATACTTTGCCGGGGTATATGACCTACTCACTATTTTGATCCACTAAGCTATGCTTAAAAAGCAATAAGGAATCATCTAAAAAGTATGACCCTTTCTACCCACATTAGCTACATGGTTTATGAGGATTTTGAGTTATCTGAACTCGTCCACATATCGGTGTTCAATGCTACTCCCAAAATATAACTTAGCTCATATGTTTAAAAACATAACTCTTTCTCTCGTTTGAGATTATTACTCAAAATATTTCTCTTAAAAGAGATAGTACTCAAAACTGCTCATGAACTCCTTTGGAAATCACAGTTTCCTCTTCTTCTTTTTTTAAATGTGAAAACATTTACTCTTGGGAATATATACTTAGTTCCCATATATTCATTTTGAAAAATGAACTCAACTTTACTCATCCTCATACTCAAGAACTCAAGTCTTAAAATAAGTTTTAAAAAATTATAAAAGACTTCTTAAATAGACTCGGAAGACTCTCTCAAACTTGACTCTTAACTCTATCTTGAATTTGAATTATGAATTCAAGAGTTATGATTTGTGTTATGAAAGACCTCTTAATGAATAAGTGGGGTTTAGATAATTGATAACTAAGAAACGAGCAAAAATACTATCTGGGGAGCAAAGGTGAGATACAAAGATGATTTAATTTATTTGGTCATGAAATAATTTTTGAGACAGTGGAGTCCACGCGATGCAGAGAGAGAGAGGAAACTCTCTGGGGGACCAAGTCCACGACGCGGACCTAGCACCTAATTTATGTCCGATATTTTCTTCTTCTCCCAAACTCGATTCAACTCATACCCACTGAAATTCTAAGGTAACAACTCTCAAATTCTTTTAATCCAGAACAATCTCAGCCAAACCAATACAATAAACAATCAAATTACGTAATTCTCACCCCAAGAACCCAACAAGAACTTCATTATCAAAGAACACAACTTAAACTTCAAGAAACTTATCAAGAATTCATCAAGAACTCAAATATACTCAATCTTAGGGACACAATTCGAATGTGTAAATCATGATTTGCGTGTGGGTGAACGAATCCAACACTATGAAAGCTTGCATACCTTAATTTGGCGAAAATCCTCGACAAATCTTACGAATCTTGAAAAACGCCTTGAACTTTTCTCCTCTTCTTGAACTTTTTTCAAAATCCTAAGCATATTTGGGATTTGTAAAACTGATCCAAATCAGATTTGATCCCAAAATATTTACTAATTTCATTATAAGCTGATGGGGTAAAGAAAAGACCAAAATACCCCTCACTAATTCGGGTAACTTTCCTTAACTGGACAGATAAATTTCAAATGGCCATATCTCCCTCATCTGAATTTAAAACTTAGCAAACTCGGTGGCGTTGTAAAGATGATTCCAAGACCTTTCATTTGACCATTTATGGGCCACCTAACTCATTATGTACTGAAAGTTATGATCGTTTGAAATTGACCCAAAATTCATAACTTAGCATCACTTGCCAATTTTTTTCATTTGTCTCTTTCCAAATTAATTCTTTTTTAATCAAGATCTTTCTAAGGTGGTACGTTACACAAAGACTCCTTTTAAACTGTGAATCGAAAGAAAGCCTAGTTTAAGACACTTGTATGTTTGGGGTTGTCAAGCGGAAGCTAGAATTTATAATTTATAATTTATATGAAAAGAATCTAGAGAAATCTAAAGGGTATAGGTTTTACTGTCCAAATCACAGTTCGAGAATTGTTGAAATGAGTAATGCAAAATTCATTGAGAATGGTGAAGTTAGTGGGAGGGTCGAACGACAAAGTGTGAAAATTAATGAAGTAAGAATAAATATTCCATTTCCCATGAATGTACCTACTTCCACACCGATAATAAATGTTGTTCCTCTTGTTGAAGAACATTTTAACATTGTTGAACAACATTTGAGTGAAACACTTCAAGAAGGAACTAACTCACAAGTATCTGACGCAAATGAACCACAAACAATGCCATTAAGAAAATCTCAAAGAGAAAGAAAATCATCCATTTAAGATGATTATGTGATTTATTTGCAAGAGTCGAATTTTGATATTGGAATTAATAAAGATCCAGTTTTGATTTTCACAGGACATAGAAAACACTGAGTCTGATAAATGGATTGATGCCATGAATGAAGAGTTAAAATCCATGAAATACAACAAAGTTTGGGATCTCGTTCAATTACTAGAAAGTTCTAAAAGAATCGGGTGTAGATGGGTCTTCAAAACCAAACACGATTCTAATGGTAATATTGAACGATATAAAGTCAGACTTGTTGCCAAGGAATACACTCAAAAAGGATGCATTGATTATAAAGAGACCTTTTCACCGGTCTCAAAGAAAGACTCATTAAGAATTGTTTTGGCTTTGGTACCTCATTATGATTTAGAGTTACACCAAATGGATGTGAAAACTGTCTTTCTCAATGGAGACCTCGAGGAGGATGTTTATATGGACCAACAAGAGGGTTTTAAAATTAAAGGAAAATATCAAATGGTGTGTAAGCTAAAGAAGTCAATTTATAGATTCAAACAAGCTTCACGACAATGGTATATAAAGTTTAATGGTACCATAACATTTTTTGGATTTAATGAGATTACCGTTGATCAGTGTACATACAAAAAGATCAGTTGGAGTAAGTTAATATTTTTAGTCATGTATGTTGATGACATTTTACTTGGTGCTAATGATTCGGGCATATTGCGTGAGATGAAAGACTATCTCTCTATGAACTTTGAAATGAAAGATATGGGTAAGTCATCCTATGTGATAGGGATATAAATATTTCGTGATAGATCACAATGATTATTGAGATTGTCTCAAAAAGACTATATCGAAAGAGTTCTAGAGAGATTTAACATGAAAAATTGTTCAGCAGGAATAGTTCCTATTAAAAAAGGGGACAAATTTAATCCCATGCAATGCCCAAAGAATGATGTAGAACGAAAGAAAATGGAATCAATTCTTTACTCCTCTATTATTGGAAGTTTGATGTATGTTCAAATTTGCACATGATCGAATATTAGTTTTGCGGTCCGAATTCTAGGAAGATATCAAAGTAATCCTGGAATTGTTCACTAAAAAGCTACAAAGAAAGTCTTGTGGTACCTGCAAGGTACGAAGGATTGCATGCTCATGTATAGGAGATCCAATCACTTAGAAGTTACTGGATACTCAGATTCAAATTTTGCTGGATGAGTTGACACTAGAAAGTCCACCTTCGGTTACTTGTTCCTATTAGCTAAAGGAACAATATCGTGGAAGAGTGTTAAACAATCTGTCATTGCTACATCCACAATGGAAGCATAATTTGTGGCATGTTATGAAGCCACAATTCATGCATTATGGCTGCGAAATTTTATTTCAGGACTTGGGGTTGTTGACACCATTACCAAACCGCTGAAAATTTATTGTGATAATACTGTAATAATATTCTTTTCCAATAATGATAAGTACTTCAAACGTGCCAAACATATGGAATTAAAGTACTTTACTGTCAAGGAAGAAGTTCAGAGACAAAGAGTGTTACTTGAAAATATTAGAACTGATCTTATTATTGCAGATCCGTTAACAAAGGGCTTACAACCAAAAACATTTAAAGAACATGTTCAAAGAATGGGTCTTGGTTGTACTTATGACTGATATATTTATGATGTTTTTACACTCTGAGCTCAACTATGTGTTTCTGATATACATTAATGAATCTCTTATTTCTCATAATGGTGTATACATTATTGTTTTGAGTAGGGGTGTACAAGTCAAACCATAAAGTCAAACCGAACCGACGAACCAAGTCAAATAAAAAAAATGATTTGTGGTTTGGTTTGGTTGGTTTGGCGGTTGAAAAAAAACCTGACCACTCTTGGTTTGATTTGATATTAAAAGAAAAAAAGTCAAATCGAACCCAAACCAAACCGACATAATGTATGTATGTATGTATATTTATATATATATATATATATATATATATATATAAATATAATTTTATTTTATTTATAGATAAAAAATATTATTTATAATCTACTTTGCTAATATATTTTTAGTTAGTTTATAGTTTTCAATGTTTATATATTTTATTTCAAATTTGGGCTTGTAAAATTTGTAAATATTTTATTTTGTATTAAGATCCGAAGTTATAATTATATTGTTATAGTTTTTCAAATTCGAAGTTAACAATTTACTTTGTAAATATTTCGTTTTGTATTCAGTTTGACTGTATACTTTAATTATATTATTAATTTAACATAATGAACGTTGATATTTCAAAATAAAATAAAATTGTACACATGTGAATTTTACCGTCTTTACGAAAATTTCAATTCATTTAATATTTCTTAAGTTTAGCTTATCACACATGTAAGTGAAAATATATTTGATCTCTTTTTTAAACACCGTATAGTTGTTAAAAACCGAAAAAACCAAAAAAAATTGAAAGAACCGACTAAAACCAAAATCCAAAAAATCGACTTTGCGTGATTTGATTTGGTTTTTAGATTTAATAAACCGGCATAATTAATTTTTATTTTTTTTTAATGAAAAACCAAACCAAACCGACCTATGTACACCCCTAGTTTTGAGATATTACAAGATAAGTCTCTATGAGTAGTATGATAAGTTGCTAATGTAGTAGTATATGGAAGGAAGTATGTATCTTAAAATTTATGTTCAACCGCCATAACTAGTAGTTTGTTATATTGTGGTATGTATGATGGACATTACAAAAGAGATTTATTGTCTGCACAACTAATGTTTATGAAATATTAATGTATATGGTCATTGGGACAAGTGGGAAAATGTAAGAATAATTCTTACTTATGGCCAAAGTTTACTTGTGGCCCAAGTTTACTTGTGACCCAAGTTTACTTGTGACCCAAGTAATACAATAAATAATATTTAATGAATAATAGATCCCGTCTGTACATTGATTATTTGATGGACGTATCAGATTAAGTCATAACCTCTATTAGTTGGTCCTCCATCCATTAAGGTTACCACATATTCTCTACATTAATTCCATCGTTGACGGATGTGGTAACATAAAGCTAGGACAAGGAGGTAGAAATCAATTTACGACTAACACTTTCGCTTTTCTCTGTGATGATGTCTTCTGCATCAGGTATGTTCCCCTGACGATCTCTATGTAAGATTATTGTGTTCAAGATCCTGATGTGTACCAAAGTATTTAATCTTACAATAAATTCATAATTTAATGAAAAAGAAAGGGAGCTATACTCCATTCCGAGCTCATCGCCTTTGTTAGAGAATGTGAAACAACATATTACAAATTCAAATTTAATTTAGCTCCTAATAGGAATATTAAATATCCACTAAGAAATCAAAACAAGACAAGAAATAGTGTTTCCACATTCTTTTATGTGTAAACATAAAATGAAAAACATCAATGCTGAGTAGGAAATTATGCATGTGATCAGACCAATAGAAAAAAAAAAAGGGAGCTTGTACTCCGAGAATGATTTTAGCATGTCTTGCATTCGATTCCAATTAAATTTATTTCGGAATTATAGGCTGAGGTTCTAATCATAGGAGTTAGGACTAATGTATCATACCTCCTATGTGGGATAAAAATACTCCCTCTGTTTTTAATTACTTGTCCACTTTTGAATAGATACACCTATTAAGAAAAATTAATAATTGACATAGTGAGTTTACCATTTTAAAAACTTAAGATTTTCAAGAAGTTCTACCTTTTTCAAAGTAATTAATTGAGGGTATAATAGGTAAAAATATTTTGTCCGTTCTTGATTTGTCAAAATGGACAAGTAATTAGGGACAACTAAAAATGGAAAAGTGGACAAGTAATTAGGGACAGATGGAGTATAACATTAAATTTGACTTATAAATTTTATCTTTGAATTAATTATATCTTTAATCAAATAAATTGGAAAGTGAAAGGAGAAATGAGGGAGAGAATTATATAGTGAAATCGAATGTTCGCTAATAAAATAAAAATTTAGATAATCAATCAACTAAACTACTAATATTATACGAGGATCACTCAAAAGAAGGGGTGGACATAAATACCAAAAAATCAAAAAATTGAACTGAACCGAACTAATTCGGTTCTTCGGTTTCAATTCTTCGGTCTTTCGATTCGGTGTCAGTGTTATTTTTTCAAAAGTTCGGTTCGGTGTTTGGTGTAAGGGTCTCAGAACTTCGGTGTTATTTATGGGCATTCTCTTAATTAAAAATAAAGAGTCAACTAACAATTAAATCATTCATGAACAAATCAAAGTAGCAAAAAATGTACAATTCAATAGTTGACTTCAAATATTAATCCCCAAGAAGAACCAAAACGTATTTTTATCAATGTACGTTATGTAAAAGAATCTATCTTTGTCCTTGTTTTTTTCGAGAAATAGTTGGATGCACAATGTTCTTGACAAATATAAATATAGTCTTTTAGTTAGCAAATAAGTGTTCTGATACGCTCAAATTACACCTCCCTAAAGAAGCATAAGCGATTGTTATCAAGTAAATAACCCAACTTGTAGGTTGGGGTCGATCCCACGAGGAAAATGGTCTAGACTTTACTTTAACCCACGATTATATTCAATTAGTCAAAGTATTTCCAAGAAAACAACAATTAATTAAAAGGGGGGTTTTGTTAATCAATTATGAAAATTCAATAAGTAATCA
>JAJOOO010034815.1:0-11415 GCA_029582685.1 Solanum piurae
TTATTTAGTTTAAAAATAAAACTTTCATCTTATTTAGCTTAAAAATAAAACTATCATTTTAAGTTTATTAAAGTAAAAGAAAATTTATTATTAAAGTTATCTACATTTTAATTATAGATAAAATATAATTTTTAAGTAGTAATAAACTATTTAATGAAAATATGTAATTTAGTAGTGGAGTGAACATTTTAAGAGAAATCAAAATATAAATAAACATAATAATTACGCAAATAAATTCAACTTATAATATATTCAAAAATAAAAATTGTATTTATAAAATATAAATTTTTTAATAGAGAAATATATTTATCATAAAAACAATGAATAATTAAGGTTGTGAATGTTCTTATAATTGTTGTTAAAATTATCTTAATATGTATGAATGTAAAAGTGGTGTATAAAAGAGAGTTTAAGGGGGGTATTTTGGTTAATATACACCGCTTATCCCAGGATAACTTATCCTGGGATTACTATACCACCTCCAGTGAGGGATAACTTATCCTAGGACTAATTGGGATAAGTTATCCCTACCTTTGCAACCAAACAATGAATTAAAGACCACTAAAAAGTTATCCCGGGATTAATTCCTCTTATCCATTACACCAAACGACCCCTTAATGTATCCGGATATCATTTTTTAATATCAAATTCTCCTTATAAAACATTTCCAACATAAAAAATATATATAATAAAAACATAATTACCATGATCGACTTGACCAAAAAATTTAACGTTTTGAAAATTGACAAAAAAAAAAAAAAGTTATCTCCACAAAGGAATCATATTTCAGATTCATCAAGTATTATTATGATCACCAAACACTTATAATAATTCAGTATTTTGTGGACGAATGATCTTCCTTATGACTTATCCAACCAGAATCAATGAATTTTCTAGTATAGAAGGATTCCCCTCAAAAACATGACTATATTGTTGTATTTACCATCTAAGAGCTTAACATGATAATTGTTTAAATTATTTCCATTCTTCATAACTCTTCGATGACTTATCCGGTACCTTGCTTGAAAAATAGCTCCACGAAAATGAAGCACCAGAATAACGTTTAATATTCTTTCGGGATGACTGTTCAGATAGGAGTATTCATTCATTCATTCCTCTGTTTGAATTAACTTGAGTGTTTGTGAATCATACAAGGAGTCCGAAAGTTGGTCTTGCAGTTTAATCAATCAACTTCAAACCACTGGTTAGTTGTTCATACAATAGCCACAGGAGAACACCAATTATAGTGTCTCTAACCAGGTTTCCAAAGATGGTAGTTGTCCAGCCAGAAGGACTCTTCCCAGCTAGATCTCGAAAACGCAAGTTTCCTTGATCAGACACCAAGGAATATATTACTCCATTCATGTGACCTTTCCCAATGATTCCGACAACTTGCTTACAGTTGTTCACAGCTTTGCTCCTCTTCAGAGACCAACCAAGAAACTAAAGGAACAATCGCAAAGAAAACAAGAAAGACTGTCACTAGCAAAAGGGAAAAAAAAAAAGGTTTGATCTAAATGGTTTTAAAATCAATAGAAAGCTGCAGAACTATCTTTTACTCTGCAAATAATTAATATTATCGATCCCAATTATTTATATCCTCTCCAACGAACACGAAAGACAACATGGATAAATCAGTGAAATGGCAGTTCTCTTTTCAATTTGTCATGAAAACACAGTGTCCATTTTTTGCCATGATATCCATCAGTAAAAAGGCTGTTTCCAATGAAACATTCGTTCTGAGTTACTTGAGACTGTTCATGAGGGAAGAGCAACTAACCGTGTCACGTTCATGTAGGAGTGGCTGCAGAAGTGATGGATATGAAAAGCTTAATTTCTCATACAGCTGAAAGCTACTATCATCAGAACTTGATTCCTGCCACAACATAGAAAAGAATGAAAATAGAATCAAGAATAACTAACAAGGTAGAGGGCACCATATTGGATAGAATGGCACTACATGTATAGTTATCAGCATTAGTTTCCCCCTGAAGAGAGCAGACAACAGGCAAAGCTCTTAAAATAGAGTAATAGTAGACAAAAGGAAGGTTAGATAAGGTGTTGGCTGGAAGGGGAGGACTGGTCCTTCAGGCATCTGAACGCTAAATCATTTCTGAAGTAGGCAATGTCATGACAGCACATGCACCAATTAATCCATTTTGTAATTGCTATAGCATTTAAGACAATACGGATGACAAACCATGTATAATGATGCCACTTAGGTTTTGTCAGACTATCAATTTGCTAACTGAGGTCCTATACAAATAAGAGGTAATGCTTGAAAAAGTTGACGAGTAACAATCATCAGTAGTATTCAGAAAGACTTCATAGATACGAGAAGCAAACCTTCAATGCCTTTGTTGATAGTTCAGCGGATGAGGTTATTCCGCCAAAGACAGAGAGTAGAAGGCTCGTCTTCTCTTTCCATTTTAGTGAAGTCCATGCTCGTTCAAGCTGACAACAGAAGTTAATAACAATAAACTTTCGAGCATTACATGCAACTCTGTAAGACCAAATTGTCTTGAGAGAAACAATAAGTATCAAATAGATTAACTTGTCTTGCTTTGCATGCAAGACCAGGTAGTCCATCTAATATATAAAGGAGAAGTCATCAGAATCGTTCTTTCTAGAAATCAAAAAGTAACTTTACCATTTCATAAAATCCAAAAGTATCCTAGGAAAGGAAATTTACATTGGACTAAGTGTAAGTGCAGCATACAGTTATTTCTATTGGCCGATCCCCCAATACAATTTGAGCACCAATATCCTCAGCAGCCTTTCGAGCAGCACGGAACTGCAAACAGAAACACAGAAAACTTCACTAAGTCTTTGGAACTATCTGAAGTGTAAATTAGGAACATCTTCCACAGTCCACAGAACTACCTCATCTCCAAAAGGACGATTAACACTTGAAGACATTTTTGAAGAGAAAAGTGCCAGCAAGACGCGTAATGCTAGAGCAGTTTGACCCCCTATCGCATCAAATAGCTAGCTTGATAAATCATACTCCGGAAGCATACATAGCATATAAAGCTAAAGGTTAGTAATTACCCAAGTTAATGCTACGACCAACAGCACCGAAAAACCCAGTCCCACTCAAAGAGAACATGTTTGATTTTAAGGGCTGATTGAGATCAATTTCGTCAGAGGTGTACATGATGCCAGCCCTGAACTCTGCAACAAGTGAAGTTAAACAAAAATGGAGATTGAACAAGTTCATAATCACACCTGTTATGCATTAATTGGTAACTAGAAGGGGCAAAAATGGCAGAGTCATAGCTCACGGGGACGATACGGTAACCCCATAAGAGCAGCTTTTGAGGATGTGATTATTTCAACAAAAGAAGATCAGTTATTCATTCTCGCAATTATACAAACAGTTGGAAGGCAAACCAAATTTAAAATTTTGTTCAGAGATAGCTACTTGCCTGCTTCTGCAAAGCTCCACAACCACATTCTCCGGCTTGACAGTACGGATGACCCTTTCAACATCCACAGCCGATTGCATAGAAAGATGGTTCGTTCCAATCAGCCAAATAGCCTCTGGTTCAACAAACTCGGTTCTCCATGATGGAACAGGTCCAAATTGGTTCTTCTTGATGAGAAACAGAGTTCCATTATCAGCCAAATCGAGCAATTCGGGATGGGTTTGTTCAATAGCATCCCGAGAGGTGGTGAAAAATTCATTCTTGAAATCGAAGTTTAGTGGTGGTGGTTTTATGGCAACTCTGCATTGATGAAATTTAGTTCTGGGTATGATGGATTTAGAGTGAGGTGGGGCGATTGGGAAAGGAGAAGTGAGGATTCTCATGGCCGGAGCTAAGAGAGGAAGCAGAAGGAGAAGTGAGAGATAGTCATCACTCATCATCATGTCAAGTGTGGCTCAAATGGCTGCCGGTTTGTGAACAACGGTGTCGCAACGTTGCAACTTTTCATCCTCTGCTTTCCTTTCATCCCTACAAATATCATCTTCTTCTTTTTTTTAGCTGGTTAATTGACTATTTAACTTTTATTTTGTTGATGAGAATTTGATTCATTCGTTATAAGTAATTCTCTCTCCATCTTTTTCTCACTCGACCAAAAAAAAAAAAAAAGAACAAAGAGGTACAAGATTAAATATTTTCTTTATTCTTAATTACTTGTATACCTTTAAAAAATTAATGATTGACATAATAAATTTATTATTTTACCTTCGTTAATTACGAAATAAATAAATTTAAAATTTAAAATTTTTAACAAGTTTTATTTTTTTCAAAGTAATTAATTGACGGTATAATTAAAAAAATTGTCCTGTCTTGATTTATCAAAATAAAAACGTAAAAAAGAAAATTTGAACAAGTAATTAGGGACAGAAGATAAAATTTTGATACATTTAACACATTTTTAATGTAAGACTATAAATTTCAAAAGCTTTTTTTTAAAATAAAAAAAAAACTTTATACCTAGTTAAAATGGGACAAATAAATTAAAACCAAAAAAAGTTATATATTTTATCTAGAGACTTAAATTACAGCATGTTTTAATTAATCACTTGAATATATATTAGAGTATTCTTACTAAATACTTTTAGTTCAAATTTTAAAGAAGTTTTTATGTGTATACTGAAGGTTGATTATGGAAAAAGTAAATACTTAAAATATATCACCTAAAGCATATGATATATATTATAGGGATAATGGTCTGAAAAATATTCCAACTTTGATCGAATTTGTTGTTGCGATACTAAATTTTCATGAGGATCTATTACCTCCCTAGACTATTTAATAGTGTATTTTTTACCCCTGAACTATTTAATAGTGTATTTTAAAGGTATATATGTGCCCACGTGGACACATTACTATTTATAATTTTGCATTATTTTTTATGTCCACGTGAATAAATACATATGTTTAAAATACGGTGTTAAATAGTCTAGGGAGGTAATAGGTTCTCATGGAAATTTAGTATCGCAACAGCAAATTCGATCAAAGTTGCGATATTTTTTAGACCTTTATCCCTATATTATATGTAATAGTTAACGTATATCTACGTAACTAACACGAAATATATGTAACATATATTATGTAATTAACGTATATTTTCAATATCACCATGTCTCCTTTATCTTCTTCTAGTAACTTTTGACACTTGAAAGCAAATTAAGTTGAGTGACTCGACTATTCTGTGGTACTAAAGTCAAATTGAGTGGTTTTCATTATAAAAGGAATAGTGACGTAGCAATCCATGAAATTAATTTACTTTTTTTTTAGTGGAAGAGGGTTGAAAATGCCTCTTCATTATTTGAATTAATATAAAATTATTTTTCATCCATCTTTCAGCTTTTAAATATTCTTGGTGTCAATTTTCGGTTCAAAAATACTCTTTATTTCTAATGGTCCACACTTTTAAGGTGGATGAGAGTAATATTATATCAAATCTCATAGTTTAAGAATATTTAGGTCCTTTTTATTAAAATAATTTGAAATTACTAAATATATGACTTAATTTTGGATTCCATAATAAATTAAAAATAAAAAGAAGCAAATTTTAGGAATAGCAAATAAAAAATTTATATTAGCGCTCTATAGCTACAGTTTTGTTATTTGCGCTCCATAGCAAACATATGAGCATCTGATTTGTATAAATCGCAGACATCTGATTTGTATAAAATCGCAGCGATTATATATGTATATTGGTTAGATAATTGTATATATGTAACTACTATGCATATGTATCAATGATTGCGTTTGTATTCCTGCATAAATTTTGAATTTGTATACAATTGAATCGAGTTAAAATATTTGTATTTGTGTATCAAATTTCTCTCGCTCTCTCTCTGGCTTTATACAAACACAAATTATACAACATTTGTATTTGTATTTGTATAAAGCGAGAAAGAGAGAAAGACAAAAGAGAACTGGACAGGGAAAGATTTATATTTGTATAATTATAAGTGAATAGGACGAAGAGATATGTATTTGTTTTTGTATATAAAGTTATCTCTCGTTTTATACAAACACAAACACAATTTATACATTTGTGTTTGTATAAAGTGAGAGTGGCGAAAAATTTGTCCGAATTGAAATTAAATGAAACTGTAGCTATAACATTTATTTTAGATTAACAGTTTATACACATTTTTTCCAATAAAAAAAGGATTAGTCTTCTGCTCTCTACACTCACCTCCCCCTTCCCTCCCTTCCACTTTTTTTTCTTGGATCTTGTCTGTTATTTAAAAAAAATCAACTTATGACGAAACAAGTGAGAAAAAAAGAGTAAAATAATGACAACATTTCTACACAAATAAGTAGTTTAATAGAAGGTGATTTAACTAAGCAACTATATACGTATTATGTATTTTTCTTTTATGTGTATTCACAATTCAAAATAAAATAATGAATATAACACTTTCTCCTATCCCCCTCTCCCCCCCTCCCCCCGAAACACACACGCACACACTATGATAATAGTACAAACTAAAAGAATATGAGCATGTAAGTCAATTTCAAGTTTAAATTCATGATATCCTAATTAAGAATAAAAGATTAAAAGAAGAATAAAAAGAGGGAATGAGCATGACAGTGGGATAATTGCTAGAAATTTTATATTAATGAATAATAATAATAATAATCTTTTTTTAAGGTGAAAAATTAGATGGGGCGCGTGTGAATTTTATTTGAATCTCCAATTATGAGTTGGGTTATAATAATTTGGGGTTGATTGACAATAGGTCAATAGTAACATATCATGAAATTAATAATTTTTTGAATAATATTTTCAAGCTTATAGAGTCAAAACATGAATCATATGTAATTTTTATTATTTATTTGAGAAGGATTTCAATTTTGATTAGCTAGATTAGGTAACATAATAAATAAATATTTATTGGTTTAATTTAGGGGGATTTTGTTAAAAATAAAGACAAATATGAGTCAAATGGTTCATCTCAATGGTTATTTTGAGCAAAAATGTTGACGTATTTGGAGGATGATAGGTGGATGAAGAGTAGTTTTATACCAATTCAAATAGTTGAGGGGGGCATTTAGGCCCTTCTTCGTTTTAAAAAAAAAAGTATTTTCAATGTTATTTTAAGCTTTGATATATATAGAATTTCGAACCAGCTTTTGCACAACTCAATTAATTTTAAGGAAATTTATCATCTTCCACCCGTAAATGGTACCAAATAAATTCATCCACCAAAGTTAGGATAGATGAGAACTAATCACTTAGTGTATTTTTTTCGATTGCAATTTGTACCTGAGACCCATTTGTTATAATAAAGAAGTCAATTCTTCACACTTTATATATTATGTAGAGTGTAGTCGAGATAAAATTTTGAGTTTATGAATCTTAATTCGAAAAAGAAAAAATGTTACTAAGTTTATCATAAATTATTTGTATACATTAAGTAAATTTTTAAATATAAATACAAAATATATTTCATATGTCAAATTCTTAGGCGTAAAGGCTAGCTCTATCGTTGATTATGTCCAATAAAATAATATCACACAATCAAGATGCAGAATGTATGATTTTATAAAAATAAATATCAAAATTTAACATTTTAACTAAAATAATCATTAAATAGTTATTTCCGCATAGTGAATCAATCAACAAAATTAGGGGTGTTCAAAAATTGAACCGATCGATAAATCGAATAAAAAAAAGTGTTAGTGATTATTGCAATTGGGTTAACGATTTTTTAATGATTTTATATTAAAAAAAATATCGGGTTATCGATTCGGTATTGATTTTTATTATTGAGTTATTGGGTAGACCGATAATCCATTAAAACTATACTATTTTACTACTTTTACCTATATATACATAAATATTAAATATTAATCTCAACATCTTACTATTTATGTCTTTGACATTTAACCTTCAATTCATACTTCACTGTAACTTTGAGTTCACAACTTCACATTATACAGACCGTCAAAACCTAAAGTAAGAATCATATTCCTCTTGATTTTCTCTTTGTGTTACACATGTATAGTTCTTTTTATGTTATTATTGTTTCTATTTTATTAGCATTTGTAAAGTTACATTATTGTCTTGTCGCGTCAAATTTATTAGAAAAGTCATATATTTGTTTTATAAGTATTTTCTTAGTGGTTAAGTCGAAAATCGAACCGTTAAGAATCAAAACCGATAAGCCAAAAATCGATAAAAATATATTTTTAGTTTAGTGTATTTAAAAATTGAAAACTTATAAACGGACCCGATGAACACCCCTAAACAAAATTGTGGTGGGAAATCTTTAATCATATATTTTAAATTTAGGATTTTAAATATAAAAATATTCTATTAGTGAGCATTTTCTGTTTAAGTAAATTTTATTTAATATAAATTTAAATTAATCAAAATTTCAATAGGTATAACCGATCTATATCAAACTAAAAAACAAAAAAGTTCCGTACGCAGAAAAGGCAGTACACTCAGCATTTAATTAATTGATTAAATTAGTCAATAGAAGAAAATCTAAAGCAGGGCCACGTGGTCCACGCGCTTACGTGTGAAAGGTAGTGTAAAGAATCTTCCCTGTATTTGAAGTTCTATATTAACTGCCACTGAAAAGACCCTAAAAAAGAAACAAAACAAATGTCAGAGACACATCAAACTCACCTCGTATCATCGAAAAGTCAATTTATTTCTTCCGTTTACTTTTATTTATCATATTTTTCATCATGAATATAAATTAAGTTTTTAAATTTTAAATATTTAAAAATTATATGAAAAATATTATAAGTTTGTAATTTTTCTCATATTATAATGACGAAAAGATATATAAAAAAATATAGATCAAAATTAATATAATTTAACTCTCAAAAAGTGAAATATGTCGGATAAAAATGAATTGAGATGTACCTTTAAGCTACATCCATTAGTTTTAAATTAATACTCTTTAGTTATAGCTTATTAATTTGAATGTTGCTGGTTTTATTTTATGTTAGTGTGACATTTTATTATTAATAAAAATGTATCACATGTCACTTCCGAAGTATGATACTTCGAGCAAAAAATCGACAATCGATGAAGGAAAATGCTTCAATTTTGGACATTTCATTGAGCCTTTCACATTAGGTTTTCAAGAAAGAGGAATGGGATGATCTACCGTCACATAAATATATGCATACAATCAATGATTTTTTGATAATACTATCCCTATCATATTTTGGTCTCCAAATACATGTATTTGGTGCGTTCAGATACATGTATCTTGGATACAATATGCTAAGAAGATACATCTAATTATGAATATCTAAATATGTAATATAATAAAAACTCATCAATTTAGGAGCAAATCACATATTTTTTCCTGAATTTCTTCTAAAAAGAAAATAAATTATTTTAAATTCCTTACCATTTTTTTCAAGCGTAAAAATTTTCCCCATGAATATATATAATCATAACTCGTATAAATGTACACTTTATTAAATATATAAATTCTTAATTAGATAATGTGTATATTTTGTTAGATACATATTTTGACTACCGACTCTTTTCCTCTTCACTTCGTCTCTCTCCCCTCTCCGGCTAGTGACCAACGTCACTGTTGTTCAGCTCCTCACCACCATAAAATTATCATTTTTGACGAAATGATTAGTTAATAAAGACACAACACACCACCATGAATATACCAAAATAGACTAGAAGAATTAATTGAATCCACAACTTCAACTTTAAGAGATAAGCCACTTGATGAAGTTATGATTACATTACAAAATTGGAAATAAATGATTCATATTCCGCCCAAGTAGGGATAATTTTGTACATCTATTAAGAATTTTTAACCATTAAAATAGATTAAGAAAAATCAAAATCAATAAACTTTAATCAAAGAAGATCGTGTAATGAAGAAAGATGACAAAAAAATACGTGATAGACTTTGTAACGACCGGTTCCCGTCGTTATAGAAAAGCCAACGGGAAAAATTTTGGGCCGAAAAACTTTTTCGTAGTAACTTGGGATTTCCCAATCTAGTCCAAATTCAAACGAAATCGGAGTCAGTAAGATCTAGGGAAATCTATTAGCAATTGGGTAATTTAATTATAATTTTGATTACATGAGTAGATAGCTAAGACGTAAAAGAATTCATACGACTTTACGGAATTGAATTCGGGTGAGTAGAACTCCCGAAATGATCTTGGCGTGAACGGGTAGTTTCTGAGTGTCGTTGGTTGAAGGTGTGTTGTGAAATGGGGGTATTGAAATTATTAAAATTGCTCATTGTTCCGTGCAAAGCCGCTATAGCAGGATTTCTGCCGCCAAGGCGGGGTCGTTGTAGCGGGGTGAGACCGTTGTGGCGGGACAGACACGACTTAAAGTCGAAAATAAATCCCAAAAATATTTTATTTTGCAATTTTCGAACTTGAGAGCTAAGGAACGAACCCAGGGGTTTTCTTGATAATTTTTCACCATTCTTGAGGCTAAAGGTAAGATTTTAACTCCCTGAATCCGTTTTTCGATTCGTGTAACGTAATCTAATGGGTAATTATCGATGGGGGAGGGTTTTGATTTGGAATTTATGGTGGAAAACAGCCCTAATTTGGATATTGGGATTATGGGTATGATCTAGGGTTGATAGAATTGTTAGTAATTCGGGTAATTAGTTATTATTTATTGATTCCCGTGTTAAATTAATTATTTGTAGACCAAGAACAAGTGTGTATGTATGCGAATGTGATGATTGTGATTTCATGATTGTGTGATATATGTGTGTTCTTGCTTCATTATAATACGTGTATATATGCGAATATTGCATTATTAATCACACTAATTGTAAATGAGGATAGATGAATGATGAATGTCATGAATCATGACTTGATTGTATGATTATGATAATGTACTTTGTGATTGTGATTGTGGCTTGTTGAATGGATCAGGTGTTGCGTTCCGACACACTAACTTGGATCGGTTGTCGCGTTCCGGCATAAATATGGAATCGGTTGCTACGTTCCGGCATAAATATGGAATCAGTTGCCACGTTCCGGCATAAATATTGGATCAAATACCACGTACCAGCATGCTAACAGTTTGGGTTTGGGTTCCATGAGAGGACCATTGACTTGACATAACTGTGTAATTGAGAATTGCACTACAAGAAAACTGCCCAATAGCGAAGGGAAAACTGGTCGCTATAAGTAAGAATCTGGTCCCAAATACGACAATAGCGACCAGCTTCACTTGTCCTTATAGCCTTAGTCGCTAAGGACCTTTAGGGACGAGATTATCGGGCTGGTCGCTGATTCTTTTTCGGGACTAGTATAATACTTGTCCCTAAAATACATTTAGGGACCATATATCTGGTACCTATTAACACAAATTGAAATCAAAATTATGGTCGTTAAATCATTTTGCGACTAGATTCTAGCTGGTCCATATATCATTTTGGGATGACTTCTATGCTGGTCCATAATCATTTTGCGACCA
>JAJOOO010034817.1:0-11327 GCA_029582685.1 Solanum piurae
GTCAATTAATGCATTAATTTTTTTTAATAAAATTTGAAATTAAAGTTATGTATATAGCAACTTAAATGTATATATTATAGCTAGATCACAAGTTGTTATAAGAAAAATATCTGGAAAAAAATAATGTTAAAAAAATATTGGACCATCATTATAATAAGTATAGCTTCATATATATGAAGTTATTAGAAGAATCATTGATGAGATATGTCTCACAGACCCTTTTCTTTGAATTTTCAACTGATATTTATGTTTTAATAACAAATTTATTCTCTTCGTACCAAATAGGTGACATCTTTCAAAACATGAGGGTCAATTAATGCATTAATTTTTTTTAATAAAATTTGAAATTAAAGTTATGTATATAGCAACTTAAATGTATATATTATAGCTAGATCACAAGTTGTTATAAGAAAAATATCTGGAAAAAAATAATGTTAAAAAAATATTGGACCATCATTATAATAAGTATAGCTTCATATATATGAAGTTATTAGAAGAATCATTGATGAGATATGTCTCACAGACCCTTTTCTTTGAATTTTCAACTGATATTTATGTTTTAATAACAAATTTATTCTCTTCGTACCAAATAGGTGACATCTTTCAAAACATGAGGGTCAATTAATGCATTAATTTTTTTAATAAAATTTAAAATTAAAGTTATGTATATAGCAACTTAAATGTATATATTATAGCTAGATCACAAGTTGTTACAAGAAAAATATCTGGAAAAAAAGATAATGTTAAAAAAATATTGGACCATCATTATAATAAATATTGCTTCATACATATGAAGTTAGAAGAAGAATCATTGATGAGATATGTGAACACATTCTTAATAATTATTCTTGAGAATATAAGTTATAACCTATATACACTATCGAAAGGTAGAAGCGGAGTTATAATTTTAAATTTATTGATTTTGTCTTTTATAAAGATTTTTTTTAGGTTTTGAATATATTATATATATATATTTATTTAATGGACGTTTAACATGAATACAATGTATAAATCAAGCATATACCGGTTTTGCATATTGTAAACAAAAATGTAGCTTCGTTCCTGTCTAAATTAAGCCTCCTTAAAATATGAGAGTATAATTTTTGAAATTAAGATATATTATTTGTTACAAAGATAAAGATGACTTGATGATATAAATATTAGTTTTACACTGATGATTATAGGTTAAACTCTTTAATGTAATGAAACTTAGTCTATGAGATATTCATGCATTACTAAAAAAATCATTATTTTTTTAACTGAAAAATATTCAGTGACCATTCTTATATAAGATATTTTGAGTGAATCAGCAGGAACAGAAAAATAATAGTATATTTACACAAAAAATTAGAAAGTTTTCAAATGTTTTAATGAGAATTTGTTTTTATCATACATTTTTTCAGTGATCTAGTACGATGAAAAAAAAACATATTTTTATAACACAAATTTCTAATAATGATGATAGTAAAAAAATTTAAACATCACTTATGTAATTATATTGAATATGTTATTTATTATTGTGGTTGAAATTCATGATTGTAAAAATGTCTATTTGTGATATTAAAGCACATAGATCGATGATGTTAATATTTTATTTTGGAGTGGATAGCTAAAAATAGTATCTCATTCTTTCACATGCCATAGCTACTAAAAAGGCTGACAAAGAGATCTAAAGACAACCTTTGACTTCCCCTAACTATTTATTTTACTTAACTAAGGTGAATATTTTAGTTCTTTCTCCATTTTCCAAGTAACTCAACATAGCAATATAAAAACTTTGGTGAAAAGGAGAAACTATTAGCCCATTTCAATCCAAAGTCAAAACCTTCATATTCATCTTAATATATTTTTTACCTCAAATATGAAAATGTAAATATACATTAATAGAGTCTCGAGAAAGGAGTGGAAAGTCACTTAATTGTATGTTGTATTATGTTATTTAAAAAAGAATGACATTATTTCGTTATTAAAGATCGTTTGATTGGTGGTTAGAATTATACTGGTGCAAATAATACATGAACTAATTAATTGCATAGGGTTTAGTTTTTATTTGTAACTAATCCATATATTAGACTATTAGTTATTCACCTCTAATTTAAGATAAAATAATATATATGTTATTGGGATTATATTAATGTAAAATGATCATAATCAAAATTATACTTGGTATGCTGAATTTTATACAAAACAACTAAAAGGTTACCAAACAAGATAGTATATTAGTTATGTAATTGAGTTGAATGTGTTCCAAGTAAATTTAGGTGGAAGATAATTTGACTATATATGAAATGATAAGTAACTCTTCATCCTTAATCAAAAGTAAATCATGGAATCGAGCCTTAATATAGAGTCGCCTTCCGTGAGAAGCACTTTATCCTTTAAATTAAAATTTCCAAAAAATGACTTTAGATTAATCGAACCTTAATACGAGTATTGAATACCGAGCGGAAATCAAAAAGAAAATAGTTAACCAAAAAAAAAGAAGAACAAAAAGAAGATATCCCACCATATTCCTATGATTAGTGAAGAAAAAAGTGTCACTTAGAAAAAGGGCTTTGACCTTTTTTAGATGGTTAAATCTAGGCTTAATCTTCTCCTACACTTCTAAGTACACCTTAGTCTTCTAAATTATTATTTTAATTAATAATAATAATAATTAGTTATTTTTCTCACTTTAATATTTTAAACAAATCAAAATCTACCCCACCACCTCTGTTTTAATTAGTGCTTGTCATTAAAGTCTCTTTCCCTTTTTGCAATTGTTTCTGCATTTGAGTATATTATTAATTAAATAGATAATTAATTAATTAATAATTAATTAAATCTGTTTCTCTGGTTTTGTGCTCACTGCTCAGTAATTAAGGAATTGATGGGTAAAGGCTTCGGTCGGTTGTGAGGCCTTTCCTTGTCTCCCCATTTGGTATTTAATTATTTATAATTTATTGATCGATTATTTTAAATTTATTTATTATAAATATAAAATATTGAAATCCAAAATCTATAATGAAAATAGAGAATTTTTTTCAATAATGCTATTTGCATTCATTGTTATAAAATATAGTGAGATTTTTATTTTATTTTTTGAAATATAGCAAAATATATTATATTCGTACACATCAAATTAAATCCCAAATGCAAGAGTGTGAATACAGTATCTGATTGTATATGTCACTACTTGAAAAATAATTACAATTGACACATTTTGTTGATTTTTAATTAATTTTTTTTTAAAGATAAAAATATGTCCGTCGACTTTTATTTTTTATTTTTTAAAAAAAGAATCTTTAGAAAATCAATAGAGTTCCTTTGTTTGTTTAAAATGGAAATTGAGGGACCTTGACAATTTTTGAAGTGGAAAAATGAGGATATAAATAAAATTGTATCAATTTTTTATTTAAGGAAATTGACGGACACACCTCAATTTTTTATGTCGATTTACTTTAATTAACCCACCATTTTCTGACATAGTCGACTTCTCCAACTTAGAATCGATTTTAGGTATTAAAAAAAGTAAGATTGTTTTTTTTAATTTTGGCCCTCGATTTTAATCTTTTTTGATAGTGTATATATACGAATTTATGTATGTGTTTTTAAAAATAAAACTATATATATGTGTGAAAGACATCAACACTATATATATAGCTAATAGAATCTAATATATATGCTCTCAAATTGTACATGCCTACCAATAGCCATATATATTGAAGTCCAGCTGTACATAAATAGTATGAATAACTAATGTGCTATTATATGTTAAACAGTACCATAGTCTAAAAGAATTTCACATTATATCATCAATATACGTGTTTTAAATCCATACTTAAAATAGATCAGAAATACTATCTTAATGAGATGATTTATAAGACATAAATATTTATGATTTGTTTTAGTCTATTTTCTTCTTTTAATTTTTTAATATCAAATTAAATAATAACATATCAGTTGAAACGGAGGGAGTGTAATATATAAATCTTAAACTAAATGAGTGAGCACATACATTCACATTTGTTTCCAATATTACAATACACTTTTCTTTATTCATTTTTACTTATTCAGTATTGATTCTATATTTATTTTTTAAAGTATTAAGTAAATATAATTTTACTATGTCACCCTTTAAATATAATAATTTCAATATTTTAGAAAATAACAACATACTCAATGAAATTCTACTAAGTGAAATTTGAGGAGGGTAGAGTGTATACAGATTTAAACACTACATCGGAGAAGTAGAGAGGTTATTTTCGAAAAACCCTCCACTCAAGTGTATCGAACCCAACTAAAAGAAGAAGAAAATAATGAAGAAAGCATAATTGTTAATAAGAATAGTAATGTAAAGTCTAAGAAAAAGAAAGAAAGTAACAATACCAACAATAAAATAGTGTGGTAATCGAAAACACAATACACACACATAAGGCAAGAACTACAAGGGTACGATTAGTATTACGACATGCATTAACTAGCCTTTACCAAATCACGTCAAGACAACAGTTCACTCTTACTAACTTTCTATCCTAACATGCGACCTCCACTCCTTCCAATCTAGAGTCATGTCATCAGTAATACAAAGTTGTGTCATGACATGTATAAATTATAATCACCTCTCCCAAATACTTTTTTGGCATACCTCTACCCCTCTGGGTACCCCCTATAACCAGCCTTGCACAACCTCACTAAGGTGTTAACGCTCCGACTTTGTGCATGTTTAAACTATCTTAGCCTCGCTTCTCTAATTTTTTCCGCCACAGAAGTCACTCATATTTTCTCTCGAATAACCTCATTTCTAATCTTAGAAATTCAATAATAAATTATTTTTAATTATATAAATATTTATTTTTAATATAATAAACAAGTAAAACGGAACCAGGCGGAGGGTATTTCTCTTGTCCCCTAAAAATATTTTCAAGAAAAAAAAAGCTTCACCTTTATCAAAGCTCTTACTATATATAAACTAGCTACCACTTAACAAATTAAAACTCAATTGTTCTCTCTCTCTCTCATCAACTCTCTTTCTCCCCACCTCTCTCCCTCTCTCTCCGTCTATTCTTTTTTCACTAAAACAGAGCAACTTGTCATTTCTTCAACATCTCTGTGTACACTGCGTTCAGTTTGTTGAAAGTTTCGCAAAAATACAGACCTACTAGTCGGAGTTTTTTGTTGAAAAAAAAAGAGCAACTTTGTTGAAGTAGTTACAACAACAGAGCAACTCATCGGAGTTACAAAAACAGAGCAACACAAAAAGGGGCATTTTCATACATGATAATAATGTCTACAGAGCAACCAAATTGTTCAGAAAGTACTGAATCTAGCTGTAACTCATCTTCTTCGTCGCCCTCATCGCCATCTTCTGTTCTTCTTCAACCACTTCCGCAAATCAATTCGAAAAATCGACTCAAAAGATGTAGGGGAGAAGAAGAAGAACTAAACGAAGTTGTTAATAATGCAAATCTAAATCCGAAGAAGATCAGTAAGAACAACAATGGTGGTAGTACTGATGTTTCGTATGTAGGTGTACGAATGAGAGCATGGGGTAAATGGGTATCCGAAATCCGTGAACCTAAAAAGAAATCACGGATTTGGTTGGGTACCTTCGCTACCCCGGAAATGGCGGCGCGTGCTCATGACGTCGCCGCCATGTCCATTAAAGGAACCTCAGCTATACTCAATTTCCCCCAATTTTCTCATTTATTGCCTCGACCCGCCACGTGCTCCCCACGTGACGTCCAATCCGCCGCCGTGAAAGCCGCTCACATGGATCACCTAAACCCAAAAAACTATTCCTCCTCCTGCTCCACCTCCTCGTTGCCCGAAACCTCGCCAGTGTCGATGACGTCATCTTCATCGTCGCTGTCGTTGGTTTCGGGCATTACGTCGTCCTCGTCGTCCTGTGAAAAGGACGACGAGGAGTCAAGACCGTCACCTCTGGAAGAAGTATTTCTTGTTCCGGAGGCGACGGGGCAGCTGAGTGAGATAGTAGAGCTGCCGAGATTGGGATCGAGTTATGAATTGGTTGAGTCAACTCAGAGTTTATTCGAATCAGATGAATGGTGGGATAATAATTATGGAAATTGTGAATATTATTTTGGTCAAGAAAATTATATTAGTAATATGGAATTTACAGGATTAGAAAATGTGGTTTCAACCAGTTTTGAGAGTTTTTTATGGCAACATTAGAATAAAAAAATAATGTTTTTTTTTTTTTTTTTGCTAATCTTTTTCCTTTTTTTTTTTATAATTAATTTACACTTTAGTTTTTTTTTTCTTTGTAATTTAGGTGGAAATTATTGATGAACTTTATACGTTTCTTGCATCTCCAGTTTGCTATGGTATTTTTACAGCTATTGATCCTCTTTATGATCTCAACTCCTTTTACTTAATTTATCGAAAAAAATAAAACTGTTACACATTATTCTTTCGAGCTTTAGTATAAATTTGTGTTGGATGAGCTCAATAAATAGACGTATCAAGAAAGAAAAATAGTCCAATTACTTTTCTGTCTTCAATGTGAAGACGAAGTGTAGGTGTTATAATATATTTGTGTTGTTATATTTTTATTAGATATTGATTATTATTTATTGTGATTAGGTGCAAATACAGTAAAAGAACAGTTGAGTAATTAAAGAATTTTTTTTTTGTTAATTTGTATTTGTAACATTTTGGTGACATGGTTGAATGATAAAAGCAAAAGGATTGTAAATTCATTTTTTTTCCTCCTCTTAATACTTGGGGTTCATTGATCAATAAAAAATTCTAACTCTTTTTTTTTCCGCTGATGATATTATTCACCGAATCAGATTATTGATATTTATTTTATTTTATATATCTTATTTAGGAATATTGATTTTATAAAAAAATATTAATACTCTTACATTGTATATTTAGGCTTCAAGAAAATATTTAAAGGGATTTGCATATAGTTTTTGATTATCGATATGATTATGTATTTTCTTTTATAAAATTGATGATAGGAGAACACTTGTTTAAAAGTAATAGTAGGAGTACCTACATATATGATTATATGGTAATAATGAAAATAACAACTTTAACCTTTTTGTTGATTGATGGAATTTTAAGTCGTGTTAAATTTTATCAATATAAATTGCTTGAAATAATTGAGATTTCTCCACTCTTAATTAAAGATTTTGATGTTTGAGTTCGAATCCATGGAAAATTAAAAAAATAGGGAGCACTTTTTTCAAAAATGACTCTATTATAATACGAGAATTTACACTTAATCTGATTTTAATACTGTTAAAGAATGACAAAAGTCCTACATCGGTGGTTAATGAGATGGGTGGACTCCTTATAAGGCTTGGGCAATCCTCCTTCCTTTGAGCTAGCTTTTGGGGTGTGAATTAGGCCTAAAACCTAATTTAACATGGTATCAAAGCAGGACCGCGTGAATTTAACAAATACACCGTACACCGGAAAGGAAAGTTTGTGTTAACTTTTGAATTTGAACTTTAAGCCTAAATAATCATTTCTTCAAGAGATTACTTTTTCTTAATTTGTGATATTTTTTTTCGTAAAGTAAACTCAAAGTCAATTATAATCCTTGTTTTTATTCCATAGTATATTCGGATTTAAAGACTTAATCACGCAATTTAATTAATTAAGTAGAATTAGTATGCAGAAAGATCAATATTAAATTTAGTTGACGCATGTTGTAATTAATATATACGACTAATCACTATGTTTAATTAGTAAGTAGTACCATCACAAATTATATTTCAAGTAGTCGCGTGGTGATTAATTTTAGAATTAGTCAATGTCTAGACTTAAATGCAAAATTGTGGAAAAAAGATGCTTGAACTAACTTACTCCATGCAATTATATTTTACTCTCTATTAGATTTAGTAGAAAATAGCTCGATTCACGTCGAAAAGTCTCATTTTAAAATAAATTACTTTTTATTAAATTAAGATAGTTTCTTTCTTAAGATTTGAATTCAAAATATTTGTCATCTTATTAGTTATCATAATCTTTAATGATAGAAAAAAATATTAACTTTTGTTTGAGTAATTGATCGATGAATATTTTCAATATCAAACATCAAAAAGTAAAATAAAAATCTTGAATCATTCACCTATAAGTTAAATCTAAAGTCTCAAATTTGAATCATGAATTTTTTTTAAAAAAATTGTTTTAAGAAAAAAAATCAGTGAAAATATCATTTATGAGTCAAATTCTTATGAATATCTAATTAGACACTTCATCAACAGTTCTCATTTTCTAATAGTCCTGAATCTTATCATTCCACTACAGTTTTTAACGATATAACAAAAAATATCAACATCTCAAGTCGATCTTTTGTTCGAGCAAATGTACAATGTCATCTTCAATATCGATCACCAGACAACTAACAAACCAAAATAAAATCTTGAATCATTCACTCTCAATAGATCTAAAGTTCCAAATTTATATTTTTTTAAAAATAAAAAAATCATCAAAAATGTAATATCCAAAAACGAGTCAAATTTCAACAAATCTCCGATTAAACACCTCGTCAAAAATTCCCATTTTTTTAAAAATAGTACTAAATCTTAAATAGACAACGTTTTTCTCTATAACAAACTCTACAGAACACAAATTTAAATTAGTCAGAAGTTTAAGAGCAGAGACCAAACACGGAGCGAAAAATCTTTTTTGAATCATTATTCATGGTGTATATTATTTCGTACCATATATATGACCAAGAAAGGGGGTCCTAAACGAAGAGACAAATGCTGTGCTCTAAAGGTGACAGATGCTTTAATCATTTGTGTGGTTCACCTGATAACGCGTTGGCTTTGCTCCCTTTGATATTCTACATTTATGTTCTATTAATAGTACTACTATTTATAATAAAAGGAACCTTCTTCCCACACTTGAAGAAACTTCTTATAGCTAATTAATTATCACTTACTTCTTATATCTAATTAATTATCACTTCTTTCGACGTCTCAATATAAGTGTCTTACTTTCTCTTTTTGATTTGTTTATAATATACGCGGAAAATAAATGAAAGGAAGGGTACTTGAGATGGTTTGATCATGTCATTGATCGATTACTTGATGCATCGTCTGTATGGTGAGCATAAAACAAAGATCTAACACTATAAACCTGATAAAGGAAGTTGCTCGGATGGTTATAAACACCTCCACCTTCAACTTTGAATAAGCACGGGTGAATTTATATGCAAATTTTGGAATACGTGAACCTATGATTGTTTAAATAATGCACTTAACTGAGTCATTGACCTAGAGTGGTGCTTGGGATCAATTCCCGCATAATATATATTTTTTTAATGGTGCATCTATATTCTGAATATTTTCCCTATTTTAAATTCACCTCTGATGTTAAGCTCGAAATTTTTAATAGTATTGATATAAGTATAAGTGAATGCATCTCATTCCCTAACGAATGAAGTGTTTACTCCCCCGTGGAGTCAATCTATTTAAGAAAAGGGTTCAAAAATTGCTTTTAATAGGTAATGTTCATCCTCAATATAAAAAAATTCAATACAAATTTAAATCTAATCAAATTTTAATACAAATATGTAGGAAAACTTTAAAAAATAAAATGATGTTGGAAGTGAAGTAGGACATCAAGTCAGATAGTTCACTTTTTTACTTTTGTTAGCAAAGCCAAAATTGTTGCTTTCATTCAAAAGCAAATGAAGACTATATAATAAAATATTATTTATAATAAAAACTTATATGACTACTGACATTGACAACTCATAATTCATTCAATTCCTTTTGCTCATCATAATAATACTATATACTTACTTACAGCTTTGCTCCAGCTATATCAGATTCATTTCTACTACTCCCCATCCAACTTGGTTTTTTCTCCAATATAGAAATTACTAAAATTTAATTAAAAAAATTATTTTTTATTTCCAAATTAATACTTTTTTTATTTTAATTTATGTGATCATTCCTGTATAATGAGCAAGGTATTGTAATATAAAAAGAAAATTTATCGTTTCGATTATTATAATCACGTATTTTATTGTTCTTCTAAAATCGTTATATAATATATATTCTTCTTTGTTTCAATTATAACATAATTATGTATTTCTGTATTCTTCTTTGTTTTGATCATAATTGTCTAGTGTCTTGTTTATTGTAGGGTATATGGAAATTTTATTTTTATGATATTTCTTTCATTTTATTTAGTTAATAGAATCTTTTAATTATAATCTCATTCTTTAATTTTATATTATTATTATTTCATTTCTTTCAAACTTGTTCTACGAAATGGTTTTCTTTGTTGACTCAACTCATAAAAGCAAGGATAAAATTTGTGTACATTTCACTTTTTTTAGATCTCATTTGCGAAAATATATTGGGTACATTGTTATTATTGTTGTTGTTGATTTTTCTAATTATAATATTACTCTATATGTTCGATTAGGAATAATATTTTTTTTTAAAAAAAAAACTTTTTAAGTATGGTCTGAAATTCATCATAAATATTTGTGTACGTATAAAATTATTCTATAAGATAAAATGAGAATTTTCAAGTTAACTTATTTTAAGTATAGAAATATAATATTCTTTTCGGGACATACTAGAAAAAAGAGTATCCTACCGGAAGAGGAACTTTCACCAATATCATTTTATATGATAGTATTTAACTGTTATAGAGTTTAAAAGAGAACAAAAAAAAACCTTTAGCACATGTCATAAGTGTTATTGCAACTTATAATCTTAAACATATATCCTGAAATTTTGTATTTATAACAACAGATCAATAAAGATAGAATCAAAAGTTAGTATTAAGAACTTCTAAATTAATTAAATGATATCAATTATTTGAGTCGAGGGTCTATCAGAAACAAACTCTTTATATTCACAAAATAATAAAAATGAGATTTGTGTACACATTTGGCACATTTTTAAACTCTATTTATAAAATTATATGAAATATGTTATTATAATTAAAGGGTGTCAATATATAAAGAGTATCATGTAAAGTGATATGGAACAATAATAAATAGCTTAATATTTTTAAAATGTTTGAAAACATTTCCTATTTAGGATCCTGTGTGTTTGATGACATTTTTAAACTCAAACAAAATGTTTTTTTTTTAGAAAAAAAAGTAGGGAACACATGGCAACTTCTTAATTTTTTAAAATTGTTTAAAGTCTTCTAGGAAAAAAAATCCTCTTTTAGTTACTTTTTATAATCATTATATTCCTAAAAGAAGTAGTTAGCACTAATCAAACATCAACTAAATCATGGTTAATTATTTATCTATACCCTAATTTAGTGTGTGTATATATATATATATATATATATATATATATATATATATATATATATATATATAAATATAA
>JAJOOO010034823.1:0-12571 GCA_029582685.1 Solanum piurae
ATTCTTCTTCCATTGAGTGAATCATATAGTTGTGAAAATCATAGTTTGATGTAGGGTTGTGATTTTGCCATGAATAAGAAGAGAAAGGTCGTAAACTTTTAATCTATGATAGAAATCTTTATCATATCTAGAGACATTCATGTGATGGAAAAGAAAATCAGTGATACATCACGACATAGCTCAAAAAAATCCCTAAATAAGAGTTCCTAATGACTAGGACTTGCTACACATCATCTAGTCTTCTTGAAGAAAGAAAACATTGTAGAATATTTTATGTTTTCACTTGAATTACAATGCATATATGGGAATGTAACTCAACTTTCTCCAGTAAATTGATCATGTTCAGGTCAGTACTATCAGGCGACAAGTTGACACCTCTTATGATATACCAAGTAAATATGATACATATATTCTCATTGCAAACAATATGCATCTGGGCTTATCTACTTGCAGTGCTCTTATACATGAAAATGTCTACAATGCACTGGTTCTGTTTTCAGGTTTAAATTTGTGGGTACCTCTCAGATGACTTATTTGGTTATTTCGATCAATCACATGTATGACATCGGCCCTTTCAACTGCATAACCACTATTTTTTCTGCTGACCAAGTAAGTAACAATATACCCGACCTTTAAATTTATTTTGTTGATTTGCATATAGTAAGTTTCTACTTAAACTTTCCAAATAAGGTATAGTAAAAATTACAACTAAGGTACAGTTAATTGGTAGGAAAAAGGACGCCATTAGACAAACTAATTAGTTATCTTGTAGTTGAACTAATATTGCAGTCCTTTGTTTTATCTTTTTTCATTGTCTAAAAACATAAAAAGGAAAAAAAAGAGGTGAGGTAGTAGTAACAACATCCAACTAAGGTTGCAGGTCCTCACAGTTTTTTTCCATTACATAGCTGAAACCATTTTTTTCTTTGCTTTATATCTTTTTCCCAGCTTCAACTTCTCACTCTCCAAAACATTATGCTAAACACTAAAGTATTTGTAACATGATTAGTGAAGATTCATATAGCCTAATCCAAATAATCTTGGGATCAAGGGTAATTGTTGAATTGCAGTAGACTGATCCAAAAAAAACTATTAGACTAATGTTTTTTCAGAGTTGCGGCTCGCTTAGGCAGTTACCTTCAAGGCCAACCAACCTGTCAAACTTATAACATACTATAACAACATAAGTTAAGTTTAACAACATCTCAGAAGATATTATTTGCAGATACTAAACAAGGAACAATAAGACACATTACTTCTATAAAATGCATCAGTAGGACTCAATTTTCCTGAACTATCAGATTCCAACAACTATTTTACAAAGGGAAATCATAAGATGAAAAATAAGGATCCCTGATGAGTTTTTGTAGAACAATAAGATGGATATCTGACATGAAACAAGTTCTCATCACGGATAGTACTAAATATGTTTTCATCACAGTTAGTACTAAGGACCCCTGTATGTCATTTTATGTTTGTGTTGGAAGTGAAATCGTTACTTTGTTTTGGTCACGTTTTCCTTACTTCTTTATTCAACTTCATTCTATATGGTCTCTTCTAATCTTTGGTGAGTGTTACTCCATTATTCGAACTAGACTTTACCGTGCTGGTTGATGAAATATCTGGACCAACTGTTTGTTTGATATTATTAACTCTAAGCACATACGTGTAGCTTACTTTGTGTAAATAATTATTACAAGATTTTTGTCGCCTTCAAAGAGTCAATTATTTCTAATGTCCATATAGTATAATAGATAGTTTGGGGTGTAGTCTATTGTTTCTATAGCTGCATTGATTTCATCAAAGAACACTAGATTCTCAACTAGTAGCTCCATTACTTACTACTTTAATTTCTTATAAGGTGAGGCAACGAGACGAGGTGAGGTGAGATGCGCCGCCTTTGAAAAAAATAAAGATGCAACATTTAGAACATAATACATTAATTTTTTAATTAACCACAACTGCAGAACACCATTTTAAAAAGTTTTCGACATTAAAGACGATACAACTTTTCCTATTTTTTATTTGTTGGACAATGAGTGGCTTTACTGCTTAAGGTTTGTTAAGTAATTTAGTAATGAAGCAGACAAAGATAGATTTAGGAACAAAGCTTAAGAATTTGTGGAATGTATAAAATCATAATCTGCACAATGAGTGGCTTTACTACTTGAAGTTTTTTTTCTTCTACTGTAATTTAATGAAACCTTAACTTCCATTGCTAGATGAAGTTGTGGACTGTATAAAAGTATAATATGTTCTCATTTGAATCATTGTGAATGCTTCGGCAATTAGTTCGAGAAGTGGTTTTCACACACAACAGATTTCTACCAAGTTTTTACTCATTTCATTTATTTTAGCCCTGTATTTGTTTATTCCAGCTCTTCTTGCAGCTTTTCCTATTTTCTTTCTAATTCATTTTTAGTGGATTTTTTCTATGTTCTTGCAGATTTTGTTGATGTTTATGATAACACTTGATGAAGATGAAAACTTTAAATTTATGCACAACTTTTGTCATTCTTCAGTCAAGATGCAAGTTTGGAAGAAGATTCCCAAGCTCATTTTTAGTTTCCTACAAATGTTATGAAAGATTTGATACGATAGTTTAGCTCATGATATTGGCTTATGTGCTTTTTAAAGAAAATATTGAAACTAAAATTACGGGATCACAGACTCTTTGTCTCTATTTTTCTGTCTTTTTCTATTATATATATATATTATCTTTTTTTTGTTTTGAGATATTTAATAGCAATTTGATAGTTGTTGATGAATTTGTATTCTTGTGATATTAATTATTGTGGGACCATTGTTGGTCAAACAAAGACTAGAATAATTGCTCGTCTCTAATGGTCAATCTAGGACTAGAAATGTTGCTCGTATCTAATGCATAATCTAGGACTAGAAATGATGTTTGTCTCTAAACCTATTCTAGGACCAGGATATTGATGGTCGCTAAAGTTATTTCTAGGACCAGTTGTTGATGGTCTCTAAAAAGTTTTAACGACTTGCGAACAAAACTTTCCCAAGAAAACTATGGTCTATTTGAGACCGGAAATGTAGTCTCTAAAAGGATTTAGAGACGACATTTTTTCCCATCCCAAAATCATTTAGCGACCAGATTTTAGAACTCGTCGTTGTTAACTAATAGCGACGGAGGCTATTAGGACGAGTGGCGACCAGCATTTTTATGTCTCAAATGAACATTTGTGACCAGATTTGGACTTTTAGGGACCATATTTCCCTTCCTTAGAGGCTATTTTTTTTGTAGTGGTTGTAACACCTCTGAACACTATCATTAATGCCCTAGTGGCCAGGATAGCAGTGTGTGAACACAACGAAGGGACCACAGATGAGGTGACAGCTGTAAGCTGCCATTGTTGAGTTGCGAAGAGATGTAAATCACCTGAATTTCATTGATGTGTCCATGATATTTGGAACAAAAGAGATTCCAAACATGCCTACGATGCCTCAGACCACCACTGGACATAGGGATAGAGGAAAACGTATAGTCAACCTTGACTCAGAGGCAGAGACTGACGAAAAGATGTTTGAGGGAGCTGCAGCGGATGACATAGCCAAGACTGAAGAAATTATGATAGATGTTGTTGTGCAAGCCTCCTTGGCAAAGGTTCCTGCTGCTGGACCCAATGGAGCTGGTCCTTCTGGAAATCAATCCGGCTAATGATTCCCAGACAAATGGAGCGACTACTTAGACAGGATCCCCTTTTACCTCCCTCTCTGTCTTTCTTTATTTTGCCTTTTGGATTCTTTGTTATTTGCATTTGAGGACAAATTTCTTTTATTTGCTGTGGGATGAGGCTCACCTTTTGTGTGCTATTTATTTATTTGTGCTCTGTATATATTTGGGTTGTCTGTTTTTAAATTGTGGATGTTTGAGCTCATGGCTCCTATTTTTTATTTTAATTGATGCAAATTTTGACCCTTCCGAAAAAAATTTGTTTTTCGAAGATTTTTTCCACCGCTTGTGTTGAAAGTGGTTGTTCTCTTGCAAAATTTAAGTCTCAGTTCCGATCAATACTAATGACTTGAATAGTGCTCTCAATCGAACGAAAATGAATGTGCGGCTACGACGAGATCAAATGAAGTTGCATAGACAATATGTGAACTCTTTGCATCTTGTTGTGATTAGCCATGTATCGAATTGAGTCTCTTGTAATGACCGTTGCACACTAGCGAAAGTTTGTAGTCTTGCTTGACTTAAGTGTCGATGCCTTGTGTGATTAGCTTACTTTGAACTATGCATGAATAAATCTAGAATTTGCCCCGTTAGTCTAATTGATTTAGAAAGGTGTACTCTTGAGATGATCTTAGGAAAATTTAAAGAGTGTAAACCAAATTTGACATATACCTCTTTTGTGGCCTACCCGTGAGCGTGTGAAACTCTTTTGAACACCCCTTGAGCCTTACCTTTCTTTGGAAGAAATTTGATGAACCTTATATCTTACTTGACCCACTACCTATAATCCTCTTGATTTGTGGTTTAGTAAATAGCCAACTAAGGGCAAAAGCCTAAGTTGGAGGTATGGTTAAAAGGAGAAGGAGAAGTTAAGTAGTGCAGGAAAAATTCTCTCTAACCCATGGTAATGCGAAACAAAATGGAAACCTTCCATCAAAAGGAATTGGGTTTTCAAGCAATACATGGAGAGTGAATGAAGGGATGAGTTAGAAGCACTGGAAGAAAAAGTGACAAGGGAAAGGAAAAGGATGTTTAGAGAACACCACATCTCATGAGGATGAAGAAGTCACTGAGCCTAAATGATCATACATTTGCACTCAACCCCATTACAAGCCTTGAAAATACCTTTTTGATCTTGAGTAAGCCGAATTGAAAGTCGATTGGAAAATAAGGGCAAACCTATGGGTGAAAATATACATTATGTTCCTATTTCTGAGTGGGAGCGTTGCATCTGATTCCTGGTCTTATATTTATTAGCCTATGTGTGTGAATATGGAATCATTTTTTGTGTGAGGGTATTTAGATACTTTCGTTGAGCTTGACCTTATATTAGTAGAAAGTATTGTGAGCATGATAATCTTTGATATTGGTGTGTCACAACTTGAATCTTTGGGTACACAATTGATCTTTGCAGAAGTAGTCTGAGTCTTGTTGTGTTTGTTCATGATTGATTCTTGTGTAGCACTATTTTAGACAGCCTTTTTGAACGACTGAACTTGATTTTGCTTGAGGACAAGCAAAAATTTAAGTTAGGGGTGTTGATGAGTCCACAAATTAGACTCATTTAGGGCTTTATTTTAATAGAAATAGTGTCGTCAAATGCTTATATTATCTCAATATCTGATGAAAACCTTTAAGTTTCAGGTACTTGAAGTTTGAAGGAATGCATGGACACTACTTCGCAAAAAGGAAAGAAAAGGCTGAAAAGAACAAGAAAATGAAGGCATGAGGATTGCCAAGTTCACTTGGCAAATCGCCGAAAGGTCTCCCTTCGACTTTTGTTCCAGTGTGCTGAGCCCTAAAGGAAAGGATCAAGTTGGCGGAAAAAGGTAAAAGTCAGTGGATCGTCGAGAGGGTCTACAAAGTAGTACTATGTCGCCCAATGACCCAGAGCACGACGATGAAGGGTGGTGCAAGACGGCGATGAACTAAAACAAAGGGCAAAACACCGAATTGATCAGCGAATCTGACTAATGTCGCCGAGTGATTTGCCGCTACACAGATTTTTGAAAACTAAAAATACTCGTTGAGAGTTATAGCTTAGTATCAGATTTTATTATCACATTTTGGATTTAGTACTATTTTTATTTTACTCTCAAGTTTGTAAGGGTTTGAAGACTTGAAGAAGAAAAGGGTTTCACCTCCTTCAATTTGGAAGTGGGTCTCTTGGATTCTTCCTTGTTTGCTCAAATCAAGACTTATTTCTCTATACCCATTTGATTTCAGCATCATCAAAGGTATAACTTTCTATCTCTTGATGTGTGGTTAAAAACCCCATTCTTAGGGTGTGATTTAGCAAATATGTGTTGATATTATTTTTGGGTCTTGCTTGTTGATAGGTTAAATGTATTTTAATGGTAATTTCACCTAGTGGTTGTGGTTTAATTAATGGGTTTGTAGTTTCAAATACAAAGCCACCCATGTGTTTTCAGCTTGCCCAAGAGGGAAGTCGCGAAACCAAGACAACTAGACCGATCACCTAAGGAGTGGGTTGACATGAGGTTCAGCCCAAGAGGGTGAGACCTAGTCCCATTTCCTAACACTCAACTCGAGAGAGTGAGTGGGGTAGGGCGTAGGCTGGTCTTCATGCGGCAAGTGGTTGTCCGAGATGAACCCATTTGAAACGGGGTAGGTTGCTCGAGAGGGAACTTATTTCCATCTAAAGCTTTTCCTAATCACTATTATCTTGCAAATTTCCTATCGAAAGCATGTACACAACTATTTATCTCAACTCGTATTGCAGTCACACCCTAAGAACCCTTCCCCATACTTGATTTCTTTGTTATTTTTGTTGTTTTTACTTACTAGTGACAAAAAACCCCATCGATATTTGACACTTTCGTGTCACCCTCTTTAATTTACAATGTTTTTAATCATTAATGTCTTTAGCTACGACTAACTAGAACTAAATTTTATTTATTTATTAATTCTCAAAACCGCTCCCTTGGGACACGACCCCAACCCTTGGTTTGGTTACTATACTATCACACGATCGTAGACACTCGTACTGGAAGTTGTGTCGTTGATTACGTGAATAGAGAAATTCTAAACATCAAAGATCCTATGAAGCTAATCAACAAAGTGCTGAGGGTCCTCTCTGCGATCTGTCCCTGTAAACTTTAAAGGATTCAAGGCAAGAAATGCACGAACTCTCGAACTTCCGGGCCCTTCAGAAGATCCGGCAACATCTGGCGCAACTAGTTGGCGCTGCGTAGCTACTAGTTGTGCTAACATACATACTGCACTCTTGAAATCCTGGTCAAATGGAATAAGAGGAACTATATGTGGCACTGCTGGTGGAGTCGGGAGTCTTGTAGTCCTCGGAGGCTCCTGAAGCATGGAGAAGTTATACGGGGCTGAGAAGATGTATCCCCCTGGGTCTCACAATGGGATACCTCCACCTGTGGTACCTTTCTAGTGCCCTCGCTTGCAGCTGTATCTAGCCCCTGGCTAACTGTGGTGTGTCTGGTGTCATACATCTCTATCTGCATACAAATATCAATTATAAGCCAGAAACCTCAACCCTTAAGACATTGCTCTATAGCACGAGGTGAGCAAAAGAAGGATAGTAATTATAGCATGCCTGTTAGTTTCTTGCTTATCGAATGTGGTCCACAACACATTTATAAACAAGACTCTACTAGAAATAGCTTGCAGACTCCCTAGGGTACGGCGTTGCTCTCATACCAAGTTTGTCACACCCCAAACTCAAGGGGCACAACTGGCTCCTAATGCCATAACTCAGGCCCGAACCGACCCTGCTGAACCATTCACTACTAGCTCATGGCAGCCACACGCAATCAAGAAAACAAACAAGTATATCACGGCTTAAAATTAAGCCCTCGGCCGGCAAGGCCCTTGTCAACGGATCTATAAAAGAAACAGCTACTCCCAAGAGTTCATATAAAGAAATAACCAACTAGCACCGAAGTCCAGATTGAACTGTCGAGGCCACCATGATCTCTATAGAGAAACTAAAAGCAGGTATATATCAATACAATACATCAAAGAGCTAACAAGCATCAGCAAACCAACAAACTAGGCCAGCATGGCCAAAACGTAGATGGACACCCCACACACTAGTCTGCAAGCCTCTAAGAGTAGTAAATATTAGCGGGACAGAGCCCCAGCCTACCCATAAAAATATATACAACAAAAGCTAACAAACCTCCCAACTCTGGCAGCTCCGGAGGAAAGGGGCTAGCCAACCAGATTGAAGTCAAACCTGCTGTTGAGGATGTCTACTGGGTCATTTGTCGGGTCCTACATACATGAATGCAGAGGCCCCAGGAAATGGGGAGTCAGTACAAAATAATGTACATAATATGAAAGGCTATAGACTAAATGAGTAAGTATCATATTATACCAAAAGCAATCAGGTAAGGAAATCAAATTTAGATAAGCATGCTAACCCATTACTGAATCTAAAAAATACAATAATGATCAAAAAGAAACCTAACCAAGCCCCCTTAAGCTCGGTAGGTACAAACAACATACCACCTACCTATGGCCCCATAACCCCAGAAGGTGCCAAATCAAACTACATGACCCTATCGGTAGCCCCTTGTCTTTGTAAGAAGTCGCATAGCCCTTTTTTGCAACGATATAGCCCCGTAGGCAATGCATAGCCCTTTAAGGCAACATCATAGCTTTGTGGGCTGCACATAGCCCTCTTTTGCATCACATAGCCCTGTAGGCAACACATAGCCCTCTTTGGCATCAAAATAGCCCCGTAGGCAACACATAACAATTTTTGGCATCAATATAGCCCCGTGGGCAACACATAGCCCTCTTAGGCAATAACAGAGTCCTATTAGACAACATCATAGCCCCCATAGGCAGTTCATATCTCAACAGCTAACCACAATAGCCCCAAGGGTGACAACAAATAATTGAATAAGCTAAAGGTGAGAAATTTAACTATAAACAATATATATATAATTTCCAAGTCGTTTCTAACTCAGGGTCGTTATTAACAGATTATGAGTCCCTATAATGAGGGTTTATAACCACTCAATCAGCCAACCATTCACAATTATATCTACAAGATCACCAATATTAACTACCCTACTATATCAGTCCCAAGCTCTAAGGAACTATGCCGGACGAAGGGAATAGACTTAACATACATTTTCCTTTATAATTTATGCTGAAAATACCTCTGTTTACACCACTACAAAACTATAAAAAGGGTAAAATCAATCAGTAATTAAGGACAAGAATTACTACGACAATCAATATGGATACCTATCGTAAATTACTATCCAAGACCTAAGGTATCCATAAACTAATAAAAGATGGTTCCTACCTTTCTTTACAGGCCTAGAAAACTTAAATAAAATCAAACCACTAAAAAACTCTGCTTCCATAGCCTCCACGGAGCTACACCGATCAATTCACCATGAAAACTATACCAAAACGACAAGCTCACAAAGTAGGGTAATTTTCGATAACGAGCCAAGAAGAGATTATGAACACAGAAGGATGATTTGAGGTGAATTTCTATGATTTTTGTGGGTTTCTTACGAGTTTGAATGAAGAAAAATGAAGAAGATGCTATCTTATAAGCTTCCACCGACTTAGGGGACCCACCTCACGTGCATTGTTGCGCAGTCTCGTAAAAACACGAATATCTCTCTATTCTGAAGGCGTATGAACAAACCGTTTGTTACATTGAAAACTAGACTCGTAGACCTTTGATATAATGGGTTGTCGGCCCCACAACTCTTTATAGATTGGAATAAAACTTCCGAGACATTGGACCCAAATTTCAGAGAAATCTTTAAAAAGGAACTTACGATACTTGTGCCAACTTTCATTTTACGACTTACCTTACTTCAAAACATAAGATACAACCCTTGAACACTTAAAATATGACATACGACATCATTCTTAATGTATTACTCACCCTCTTTGTCTTTTCACGAAGGTGCGAGTTAATTTAGACGTTTTGAAAAGTCGGGGTGTTACATTTATCAGCTATATGCATGGTTACATAGTGTCTTTAATTAGAGATTCAAATAAATATTTTCTCAATTTTCATCTTTGCAAATTTCGTTACTATAACACTATCAATTACTTTCAAAATATTAAATATTTTAAAAATATATATATATATATAACTAATGTGTTTATCAAGAGCGAAGGTTCTATAATCATATGATATACCAATAAGTAGTATGTAGTCATTATGTATTTTAAAATTAAAATGCAATCTTCCAAAATCCAAATTTTATATGTAATATAGTTATCATAATGTTTTGGAGTTGAAGGATCCTTGAAAAGGGTAAAGGAGAAGTAAGGGATAATGGGATAAAAGTTCAAAAAAGTACTTTGGTGCGAGAAAATTGTCATCATTGTGTATCATACAATTGTAATTAATTGCTAGTTTTAATTCTATCATATGACTTTCTATTTTTTTTACTACTGTTAATATTAACATTATTATGAGAACAACGAAAAAAATCATATAATTTTTTAGGCTTGATCTTTTGGAGAAGAAAAGAGTTCTTTGGAGAATGTTGTAAAGAATGTATTTTGTAAAAAAATATTTGTGAATCTACAGTAGTTAGATTTACATAGAGAGTCTGTACTAACAAATACTTATAACAATAACTTTGAAGAAACATAAATACCAAAGTTTAAAACATGTACTGAAAAACAACAATTAATATCATAAGCATAAATTAATTACGGTAAAAAAATATATCAGGATCTGTAACAATTGAATGAAACAGAAAGGAAAAAATTGTGCTCACTGAATGCAGAGTGTCCCCTTAAGGAAATTATTCTCCTCTAGTACCCGAGGTTTAAAGAAATAAATCCTCTCAGGATGAAATGTTTATTGTGTCTTATCGGAAAGGTCACAACTCTTTGGAAAAGTCACAAACTTTCATAAATGTTACAACCTTTCAATAAAGACACAACTTTTAATAAAAGTCACAACTTCTCATGAAAGGGGAAGGATAGTTTTGGAAATAAATATATTAAAAGCGAATCCTTGTTTGTGGTGGTGGCACATAGGCGGGCCTAAGGTTCTCTTTATATATATATATATATATAAAATATAATACTTAAAACCTATGAGTCATTAAAACTAAAACACTATATTATCTTAATTCAAGATTGCATATAACAAACATTAATAATATAAAGGAAGATGATAATTATAATATCTTATCATTTATCCTTGAATCAATCATCTTTAATTTGATTTTATAATTTATCTTTTTGCAAAATGTTATTACTTGATATTTTTGGGATTCAAATGAACATCAACCATAACGGAGATATTAAATTTTCTAATAAATAAAAAATCATTGGTAAAGGGATAATTAAATTTTAAAAGGATGAAAAAAATGAACAAATATTTTAATTCTAACGTGTCGAAAGTTCAGCTCTACCTTTTGCTTTACATACATCATTTTAAAGCTCCCCATTTAAATGTATCATAAGTAATTTTTAAAATGAAATATTAAAGGGAGAATGTATCATATTAGACAACAATTCAACTTATTATATATACTTGAAAGGGAAAAGGATTACACAAATTATTCAGTTTGTTTGGATGTTTTTTAAAAATCAACATACCAGAGTGATGAAGTTCAATTTGCAACTACACCTCTATTCCAATCACGGTGTCCAGAAACACATCTATTACTTCAAGAAAGTTTTTACAACTTGCAGTAAACTTGAGAATCTATCCATACTTCATATTGAATATGAGCAATAAATTTATAGTGTAGTTAACTGTGTCTTTGGGATTAAAAGAGGCTCCAATCTAGTCATATTCCTCTATAGGTCATCTGGCATATCCTTGAACCCATGTCAAAAGTTTATTAGTTCTTGTCTTCTTTTCCTGGTTCACTTCACACATCAAGGTGCGATAAAGTTTTTAAGGTCTTCTATCCTTATAATGGCATACCAAATTTGAATTTTGTCTTCAAGAGATAATAGTATAGATCTTTAAGGAATTTTTTTATTGTACCTTCAACAATTTTAGTAGAGAAAACTTGCGTGAATACTGTAGCAATGTGTATTGTTTAATCTGTATTTACAAATACTTAAACAATAATTTGCAGAAACATAAACAACAAGTTTAAAACATGTACTCAAAAATTGCAATTAATAACATAAGTATAAATTAATGACTGTAAAAAAACATACCAGGATCTGTAACAATAGGATGAAACAGAAAGGAAAAAATTGTATAGGAATATTTAATTGTATAGAAGAAGAAGAAGAAGTTCAGAATTTTTGTTGTTTTAAAATGAGAGGAAATCCTTCTATGTATAGCAAGACAACAAAGGGTAGTGTGAACATATGTTTATTGTGCCTTATCGGAAAGGTAACAACTCTTTGGAAAGGTCATAACCTTTCATAAAAGACACAACTTTTCATAAAAATCGCAACGTTTCATAGAAGTTACAACTTTTCATAAAAGTCGCAACTTTTCATATAAGTCGCAAATTTTCATATAAGTCGCAACTTTTCATAAAATTCACAACTTTTATTTAAAGTCACACCTTTTCATGAAAGGGGAATACTAGTTTTGTAAATATATAAATTAAAAAATGAATCATGGTTTGTGGTGGCGCCACGTAGGCGGGCCTAGCGTTCTCTTTTTTAATATACTAGTAAAATTACTTGCGCTTCGCGCGGGAATTTAGTATCACGAAATGTCACGACCCAAGCCTAGGGCCTAGACGTGACCGGCGAATGGGGAACTCGAAGGAACCCCAAACAAGCCTCATAGCGTATCATAACACATCCTTGGTCGCGGAAGCAAATAAAATGACCATAAGCGATAAGCATAATCAAGGGGGAAATCGGGACTAAGGGAGCAAGAGAAACAAAAAAAGGAATGATACATAAATA
>JAJOOO010034824.1:0-10548 GCA_029582685.1 Solanum piurae
TGCATTATTTACTTTTCTTCACACTGCCAATATTATTCATTTGTACATATAGCTTTAATATATGTTGATTTTTCACCCAATATTCATATTAATTTTCATTTAAATTTGACTTATTTTAAAAATCTCATATTGAAAATAAATCGCTTTTAATAAATAACAATTTTCTACCTAACAAAGCTTGAAATCGAAACCTCTCATTAAGTTTATTAAACAATTAATTATTACACTTCACTCAAGTTCATAAAGTTTACACTTTACAGAAAGGAAAAGTCACCATTCACGGCATATTTTATAATTATAGAAAAAATGCACGCATTTTTTTAAAAAAATCAAATAGATAATTATGTAAAGTTCAAATTTTTCTTCTAAACTTTACGGTATTGAATTTTTAATAAATTTTATACCTATTGTAAAGTGAATTTTAATTTTTTTTTCATACCTATTATAGAGCGAATTTTTAATATGCTATTTGTTTAGTTGTTTTCTCCATCTTTGTCTCTCTTTTTTTGGTCCTTTTTTCTTTTGGGCCAAGTTTTGCTTTGACATTTGGTATACACACATTATATAAGAGATAAGTATTACATCAATTAGTTAAGTCGTATCTAAATAAAATTAGTCAAAACATAGGGTATGTTTGGTACGTAGGAAAATTGAAAATGATTCTTGAGAAAAAAATGAGTTTAATTTATTCCTTATTTACCAATGTTTGATGAGTAAGCAAGAAAATATTTATCCCAAAAATATTTAGGCATAATACATAATATGCCCTTTAACTTGGCTTCGGTTGACAGTTATGCCGTCCAACTTTGGGTGTGTACAAGTAGACACTTAAACTTGTATAGAATTGAACAAGTAGACACGCGTCCTACGTGGTATAGTACACGTATGACACAAAGACGTCATGTAGGACAAATGTGTCTATTTGTTCATTTTTTACAAGTTTAAGTGTCTATTTGTGCACACGTACTCAAAATTAAAGGTCATAATTGCCGGCTGAAGCCAAGTTAAGGGTTAAGTTATGTATTATGTCAAATATTTATATGTATTTTAACAAAATACTATGACGGAATGGGAAGCGAGAGTGGAAGTTCATGGGCGGAAGAGGTGGGATGAATACGGGGTTGAGACTGGGGCGTTAGGTGGATAGAGAGGAGATAATACATTTAGAATGTCACTTGTGAAACTTGTTTTTTCTTACTAAGTCATTTATTCGTTCAGTTTTACATAACTTAATTTTCTACCAAAATATTTTGATCAATTAAACATATAAAAAAAAAAAAAAAAAATTTCCTCCTTACCAAACTCACCAATAGAATCAAAAAGTAGGAGATTAATTGGTTCTATGTCTTAGTCAAATTTACGCAATTGATCAAGGGAAACTTTACTATTTTTTTTTTATATTATATAAAGTAAAGTCACTATTAAAGAAAAAATCCACTGAAGAAATCTTCTTTTAATTTGTTCATCTCAGATATGGACCACATGGGGAATTATATTAATATAAAGTTGTTAATTTTTTTACATAATTAAATTGATAAAATATAGAGAATCTTGAAGTAATTGATAAAATCATTGTCTCATATTGCTAAAAGGGTCATGGGTTCGACCTATATAGAGATAACCATTTTGTAATAATATAGGATAAAGTCGCATATAATAGATCCTTGTGTTTCGATCTTTCGATCTGGACCGTGCGCTTAGCAGAAGCTTAAGCACTGAATTTTCTTGACAGTTTAAATTTTTAATAAGATAATCACATCACACATTTCAATATGATGTCTAAGCAGGCAAAGAGCCTAACTCAAGTCTCACCCACATACATTATTCTTTTTAAAATTACATACTTGAATTATAAAAATAAAATAAAAAATCATACCCCTCACGTAAGAAAAAAGAGTTTTTATTAATAAAAATATATATAAAATATTACCATAACTTTACCAAAAAAAGTGTTACAAAATTAATAAAAATTGAGACATAGGTAATAGAAAATGAGCGAATACCTTCTAAGAAGAGTACTACTACCTCTAGACATCAAAACAGATTTTTTTTTTTTTATATATATATATATATATAAAACTAACTCTAATTACAAAGTGTAAGGCTCCTAACTCGATTATGTAAATGTTTGTTAATATTGTTACTAAATATAGATAAATAGTGCAATATAATGATACAAGAAAGGACAAGTATAATAAGTACTTCAATTAAACATATATGTCTTGGTTGTTGAAATTATAGAGCATAGAGTCAAACATCAAGATAATTTTTGGTGCATTTCTTATCAATGCATCAAATAGGCGAGTTAGACTGAATTAAGACGAGTTAAAATATATTCAATTAATAATAAATTGATTCATTACTTGAATTGGGATCATCTGAATCAAGATGAATAACATATTTACACAAAGAAAAAAAAACATATCGAACTAAAAATATTTTTTTTTAAAAAAATAAAATAAAATAATATTTTAATAAGATTTTTTATGGATCAATCTGAATTACATATTTAATCTAAATAAACACATTTTTTTAATTGAATTGAATTGAACAAATCAAAATAAATTGAATTAATAAATATTATTAATAGAGGAAATAATTGTTCGAAAGTGAGTCAATATGAATATATATATATTTTACAAATCAACCAAAAGAATGACAATCCAATGCACTAAGCTTTCGCTATACTCAAAGCTTAGAAACGACATATAATCCGTTGTACACAATATAACCTTTGCATTTCAGTAAGAAATTATTCCGCAACTTAAATCCATATAACCTCCTGGTAACACGACAACAACACTTAACGTTGCGTCAAGGCTTCCCTCGGATATAAAAAGTATTGATCAGGACAAGATATACATGAAGTATGTCGACCAAAGGGTCAGAGCAACTGCTGCCACAGCATAATTCCAGAACATGATAACAGAACATTCAGTTTCACCAATTTCAAACAACTGCGTGATGGTACCTGCAAAAAATTTCACTCATTAATCTCAAAGTTTTCAGAGGATCCAAATGATATTTTTGAAGAGTCTGAACAAAGTAGTTTTAGGATTATCTTTTTTCTAATTTAATAAATATAGCTCAATTAACAAAAAAGTTAAATATACACCATTTGTTAGACGATGGGGTGTATGCATCATTTTTCTAACGAGAGGTATATATATCCACTCTAAATCACAAAGTTGAGGGGTATACTTAGAGATCAATGAGGAATCTGTTAAAGAATGACAAAAGTCCCACATCGATGGTTAATGAGATGGGTGGACTCCTTATAAAACTTGGGCAATCCTCCTCCCTTTGAGCTAGCTTTTGGGGTGTGAGTTAGGCCTAAGACCTAATTTAACATGGTATCAGAGCAGGGCCCATCTCACCCGATGTTGGGGCCCCCAAAATCAAAATTGCCCACGCACCATATGCTAAGCACTGGGAGTGAGGTGGGGTGTTAAAGAATGACAAAAGTCTCACATCGGTGGTTAATGAGATAGGTGGACTCCTTATAATGCTTGGAAGGATACTGGGCGTGAGGTGGGGTGTTAAAGAATGACAAAAGTCCCACATCGGTGATTAATGAGATAGGTGGACTCCTTATAATGCTTGGACAAATCCTCCTCCTTTGAGCTAGCTTTTGGGGTGTGAGTTAGGCATAAGACCTAATTTAACAGAATCTCATTGTTTAACCAACGTCATATGTTCGTCACTTCGCTCATCAATCTCGAGTTTTTGGAGGATCCGACACAATATTTTTGAAGAGTCTGAGCGACATAGTTGATTAAAACTTGAGATGAAATGAGGGATCATTACAAGTGAACTTTACCTATAGCCATTGCAGGAGGCACTGCATATTGAAGCAGAAGAACAAAGTGATATAAAGGATCTGTTCCCACAATGCCTAGATTTTTTGCAACTGTAATAACAGCAACACCGATGATAGGCAAGATAACGAATCGAACAACAATGATCCCGAAAAGAAGCCAGATTCCCACTCCAGATCGCTTGAAACCTGAACGATTACGTATAAAGTAGTTGAAATGATGTTACAGAACAATGCAGTGGATTTCGAACGATATACAATTGTATAGGATACTAAGTTTGATTTAATACTTACCTCTTAGAAGATTCGCGCCCATTATAATAGTCATGGATGGAATTGCTGCCTCCCTGCAGTAGATAAAATCGTGTAACCAAATGGCCGCGTTGAGAACCAAGAGAGTAATGATGGAAATGCTCAACATGCTAGGCCATGGTTGAGTTTGCCTTTAGAGCTGAGGGTCTTTCAGAAACAAACTATCTACCTCCACGAGGTAGGGGTAAGGTCTATGTGCACTATACCTTCCCAAGAACATGTGACGGATTACACTGGATATGTTGTTGTTGTTGTTACATTAGGGATTCGTTGGGACAAGGGTATGGGCTTAGGTATGAGTTCGGTTGAATACAGTAACTTTGTATTTGTATTAAGAAATCTATGTAATATGTATAAATTATTAATTTCGGTTGGTGAAGAGCTATGAGGATTTAGGCAACATGATATATGATACCCTCCTACAAGTAACTCAAGTAGCATTAGGAAAAAAATAATTATTTGCATGAGGAATCATACCCTAGCAAAACAACGGAACTCTCAACGAAACGAAGTGGAGCACCAGAGCCAACCATGAAATTTTGGATGGGAGAGATTGAAGCAATGATAATGCCAATAACCTACAAGAAACGATAAGCCACGTATAAAGAAAGAACTGAACAAGCATGCATCCATGAACCTAATTGGGACGACATTGTAATAACTAAGCAGTTAAGCACCATTGTCATACCGTTGCAATTGTAGGTGGTCTGAAAAGAACACTCAGGTCGATATATTCCACCAACGACTTCACCTTCTTCTCAATGATAGTAGGTATCGAAACCTGTTATTTCGAGTTGTTAAGTGTTTATATTTGATTTTTTGAAACATCAAACAACTTAAAAAGTAATAAATGAAGATAAATTAATCTTGATGAAAAGTAGTGGAACAAACTACAATTGTTATAACACTTTCTTGATTATTGATTACGAAAACGATTACATGAAACACCATACCAGCAGAGGTTCAGAATCTATTATTTATTCATATTTAGTAGATATTTCAACACACACACACACATATATATATAAACCAGACGAAAGAAAAGAGAAGTTAAGAACGTTACTGATCTCTGTTACACGGACTCTCCAAAACAGTTTGAGGATCTGACACTCACTCATTGACTTTTTCAGAGAGTCCGAGCAACACAGGAAGAAACCATTTCTTTTGTCACACCTTGTTATTTAACCATGTTACTCAAGCAAGCAAACGTTAGCCATTAGCACCATTAACTTGTAAAATGCTAAAGTACTACTTAAAGTCAATGTGATGGTACATATTTAACCGTCATCATTTCTGATAACATGCATGAAGTTGCGATAGAAATAAGTTTGATATCACTGATTAATTCTCACAGAACGGTTATATGCTGATAAAGTGGACGGAAAAAACTTCGTCCCAAGAGAAGTTTCTCCTTAATAAAATGAAGAAAATACCTTGGTTTCGTCCATGGATCCTTGGTAAATAAGCTCAGCTGAAACTTCATCACCTTTCGAGTTGCTACTTGGTAGCAATGTTTGTGTAGTACTATCCAAGGCTCGTTTTGACGTTTCACTGTGGTTATTTTCTCTTAATTTGGAGTAGGCTGAGACATCCCCAACGTCCCTTTTTCCATATGCCCGTATAATATTATATACATACGACCAAATGCCAATAGCTCCTATCTGGAAACAGGACAATAAAACCAAGCTAAAGGCCATCACATCCAAGACAGAAATTGTTTATGTTTTAGCACGTATAGAATGAAGTCGTATTCAATACCCCCATAGAGAGGGATACGTAGCCCATCCCATTTATCGAGCATGTAGATGAATCTCCAAACGGATTGTTTTTCTCTGCACAGATGGCTGGGATGATAATGACAGGCAAGTTCCCCATGTTTCCTGTCATGATCATTTTTCAGAAACTCATGAGTATGAATATAGACTTCACGCCTTCAGAAGAAAAACTTGAAAAGCTTTAGGAAAATCCATTAAAGGATGTTAAGGAATGTATATAGACTTTATTCTTAGTAATGTACATAGCCATATTTAGGAAGCAGATTTGTAGAAATTCTTCATTATTTCTTTACAAACAAGTTCTTCCTATTCAATTACATGGTATCAGAGTCAAGTCCATCCGGGGCCCATGTTATATTGTTGACGCTCCAGTTGGCAGTCTGGGCATACGGGGTGTTAGAGTGGGTTAGAGCCACATTGGTTGGGGAATGTACGGTCTTTTTATATGGACATGGGCAATCCTCCAAATGAGCTAGTTTTCGGAGTTGAGGTAGGTCCAAGGGCCATGTCTCACAAAGAACATAAAAGCAACTAAATTTCTGAGATGGCACCTTTCTCTTGTTCTGTATATTATTTCATTTAGAGAGGCAAGATGATTTCCGTGTCTTCATGATACTATGATTATGCAGGTTCAATTTGTTAAACCAAGCTAATCGGTTTCATTTTAGTTTACCCAAAATCTTCATTAGCTGATATTGCTGAGTGGTGAAGAAAAAGTTTGTGTTTGAAGATCGAAAAGTTGTAGCATACTAAAGGAAAACGACAAAATGCTGTTGATCTACCTCCCGCGCAACAGCCTATAACAAGGCCGTGCAAATGCTGAGGCGTTCTAGTGATTTTGACAAGAATCCACCCGAGAGCTGATCCAACAAGAAAGGTAATAAGAATACTCACGGGGACGAACCACCTGTACTTGAAACAAATGTACAAGAAATGTTGAAAACTAAGGAAAATGTAAAAATGCATTTAAAAGAAAGGTGGAGAGACAAGAATGCACCTACAAAGAAAATATTCCCGTCGCTGTACTTGAACTGATGAGACCACTAGCACAAAGTGATGGAAAGAAGACGTAGAATACAAGCTGCCCAAAATAACATAAGACCCTCTTTAGTCCTTGCAAGGTTCGTTAGACGACAAAACTACTCTGCTTCTTCTTTCCCCTTTTCTGTTTTCCGGTTTTCATGTTCTCTTCGAGGCAGTTAAATATTTGTTTGTCATAGAAGATAACACAACTTGACGATAAGAGAAAGATGCTATATATAACCACCCGTCTTTCAGTTTCATGCTTAAATGTTGCTAGGACTTTTCAAAAATGTTGACCAACTATGTGTCGGATACTCCAAAAGTAGTGCATTTTTAGAAGATTTGACACAGGTGCAGCAACATTTTTGGACTTCCCGAGCAACATAGCTTATAGAAGACTACCAATTCACACATATATTTCTGAGTGACACAAGCAGATAATTTAACATATTTGCAGAAATAATAACTCTCACGAAAGCAGAACGTTTGAGCACATCATCATCCACACATGTAGAAATCAAATCAGCAGTGTATAATAATTATCTTTCATTTGCTGTTATCACTTGAAATTTTATACGCGGAAGGAGGATTAGCATTAGCAGTCTCATGTCAACTTACATTGTTCAGATGGTGCCGTCCTTCTGCAGTCAAAATACTCACATGATCCAAGGCAAGATATAAGCCAACAACCGCAATCAACAGCGTTTTCAGAACAGGCATTAATGCCAGCAAAAACAATTCCTCAATGTTCATAGTAAATACTCAAAGATGTCCTCCTGCAAGTCTATATGCATCGAAAGATTAGGCAATAAAGTTATAACTTAAATCCGTAAACACTAAAGAAAACATCATCATGTCCTCTTTCTCAAGCTCGGATTTGTTGAAGACATAATGAAGTAAATAAAAGTATAAATCTCTCTAACAACTTAAGCTTTTAGATGAGATAATGACACAATTTAACAGGATTCAACCACAAAAACAAACACCATAAAATCTCTTTTTCAAGTTTATAATTCGAAAACAATAAGATATTTCGAGAGATTAATTATACATATGATCACTAAACGTACTCACCAAAAACAAAAAAAATAATTTTTTGCAACAGTAAAGTCACTAAAGAATATGATGGTTTTGCACAGAAAGATTCAAATTGCCAAAAGTCAAATTTCTGGCACCCAAAAATTGGCATTTTCTAACAAAGAGTAAGTCTGGTGCACAACTTATTATTTCATTCCTCGGGTTGATCTGGTCACTCAATTAATAGTTATTAACTTAGAAAGTCGTTTTCTTTGTTAAAGAAAATTGATATTACGAAGAAAAGTGACATTCTAAGGGTATGGAGAAAATCTAGTTGGGAGTGCCACCCCCAAATGGGCCCTGCAGAGCGCGATCCGAATTTAGTCGGAGCTCCAATATGGGATCCGGACACCGGGTGGGAAACCAAAAAAAAAAAAACTACCAGTTGAATGACCATCTGAAAAATTATCAATCGTTGATACAAATCGTCATACATTTTAGCTGCAACTACAACAAATAGCTCAAATTTTGCCTCTTTATGCAAGTAACTAAATAGAAAAGAACATTTTTTCCACAATCAATCAACTACGTATCAATCGCGAATTAACTACAATCAATCATATGGATTCACCATACATCTATTCCGTTATATTTCTTTCTAGAAGATCCAAATAAACTAAATTCAAAAAATTTACACTTCTTATAAATTGGATCATAAAAGCAATCCAAGGGTGATGGAACTACGACTGACAGAGGCGGAGTTAGAATTTAAAGTTTATAGGTTCGAGATTTTAGTCTTTTAAAGTTATTAAGTTCTAAGCTAATATTTTCTACATATTCAAATGATTATTTAAATACAAACACAAAATTTGGACCAAAACTACTGAGTTCAACCGAATCCGTTACCGAAACAGACAAAAAAGAGAAGATGAATAGGAAGTGACTTACAAATTTAGAAACTGCTTCCCGCGCAAATCTTTAACTTTCCCAAAATTGGTTTTAATTTTATGGAAGTTATAACAGAGATTCAAGAACTGTATTTCAGATATATATATATATATAGTATGACTTTGGACAGTTTCTGTAAATTACACAAACACCCCTTATTTCCATTTCTAACATAATTGCCCTCCTCTTTTCCTTCTTTTCGTAATCCGTGTTGTGGTACGATTTAATTCAGATTGACATTGATGATAAAATATTTTTTTAACAAAGACAACTTTGTATTTACGAAGATTTAGATTTGACATTTGATGTTAGACAATATAGTATTTATCACTGATAACCAATTAGGAGTGTGTATTGATGGGTTTTTTTTTTGAGCATTAAAATTAATTAAAATGGTAGTTAAAATTGAACTTTTTTTTAAGCATTAATTAAAATGATAGTTAGAATAAGATAATATGAAGTGGTTTGAAAATCATGAAGGTCTCAGGGGATTATATTCTATAAATTAAAAATATTAGATGATTTTTTTATAGGTTCATGTGGAATTAGTAGAGGTGCGCGTAAACTGGATCAAACACTACCATTATTAAAAAAGAGAGGGAAAAACATTTTTCTCCTATTAATAAAACAATCTTGAAGATATTTATGGATAACCAAAATATCCGAAAATGATTTTAACATTTGTTAGACGTCGAGGGTATATATGTATCATTTGTTAAACAACGAGGTGTATATATGTAACACCCCGTATCCGAAATAGACCAGATTGCAGATTTTTGGTGTTGCAGGTGGCACCCACGGGCACCATCCACGGACCGTAGGAGGACCCACGGTCCATCCTGCAGGTCCGTGGTTCGTGTCAGCAACTTCCCCCAGAACTCAGTCCAAAAATTCGGCCAAGTGTTGACCCACGGGCGGAGCTACGGTCCGTAGGTCAGGTCACGGACCGTAGTTCGTGTCCGTGGATCGATGGCCCAAAAGCCCAGCTTCAGTCTTGATTGACGGTTAACCAGCACGGACCGTCAGTCGATCGACGGTCCGTAGGTCTGACCGTAGGTGAGGGTAGCAGCCAGTTAGATGGAAAATTGTGATTGAGTCAACTTCAGATGGTCATAACTTTTAGCACAAAAGGAATTATGTGTCCCATAACCTATGATATGATAGATAATTGAATCCTCTTTCCAACGCCATCGAGTTTGCTAAAATCCGATCTCCGAGTGAAAAGTTATGCTCGTTTTAGTGAAGCCCTGTTGGGCAGACTTGATTGACGGACCGTCGATTGATTGACGGCCCGTCAGTCCAATCCGTCGATCACTCCGACAGCAGTTAAGTCAGGGGTCTTTTGGTCTTTTCCTATTTCTTTTAACCCCTAAGATACGTCGTTTAGACCCTAAATCATGAGATTTTAGTCAGGTTAAGCATAGAAACATAACTAGAACTTACCTAAGTCAAATCATTAATCAAACTTAGAAAAATTAGAACGCTAAGAGGAGAAAAAGGTCAAGAACCCTAGTTCAAGAACGCAACAAGTTTCCTCCAGTTCCAGCCCTGAAATCGAAGGATTTCTCCGTGGAATTCATCACCAGGTATGTGGGATTTCACTAGTGGGTTCCTTTCACCCATTAGGTCCCTAGTTTTCAGTCAGTTTCTTGATTC
>JAJOOO010034825.1:0-14181 GCA_029582685.1 Solanum piurae
TCTTATTTTCTTTCTTCTAAAATCACTTTAACAAATAAAAACGTAGGAAATATTTTTTTTCTTCTTAATCTCATTTTATCAATTAAAATAGAATAACTCCATGTACCCTTTGGACATATAATATATGTCATATATAAGATTATAGTATATCTATCATTAATTTATATTTATATAACGATAAAAAATAAGAAATATTTTCATTTTATTTTTTTTCTTGAATTGAAGTAGGATAAACATTTGCTAATTTTTAAAAAAAAACATTATTAGAAAAAGAATGTGTTAAAAATATATATATATTTATTTGAAAAATGAGCATTTTTGACCCATTAAATAACAATAAGGGCATTTTTGGACCAAAATATTAACGGCAAGGGCATTTTTGTTCCTTTCATATAGTTTAAGGGCATTTTTGAACCAAAGTATTAACGGTAAGGGCATTTTTTAGCCAAACTATAAACGAAGGGCATTTTTGTTTCTTTCACATAGTTTAAGGGCATTTTTGACCCTTTTCCCTAAACAAAATGATTGTGTCGGTTACATTTTGTAGCAATACTGATTCAACGTCCTACAAGGAGGTCCACTTCATTGATTTGATGCAAAGGGCAACTCTCCTTTCTTTTTTAGAATTTTGATCACACTTTTTTCGTTCCAAAATAAGTTAGGTGTATGAAGATATAAAATATGATATTAAAAAAAATATTTGAAAAATAAAATTATATTTGTGTATGCATTTAACTTATTTAAAAGGAGAAGTTCTTGTAATTAAAAAAAAAAAAGAATCTATTGAAAAACTTATGAAAATAACTTATTCCAACTTAAAGTTCATCTTCAAAAGAATGTGGCTTCATTTTTAATTAATATTTTTGAATTTGAGCTATAAAAATAAAAAAATCTTAATAAAAAGAATTTACTCTTTATTAAGTTTTACTTTATATAAATTTGAATAAACGAATTTGAATTAGTCATATCAGTTTTAATCTTTGGTGTCGATGGGCCAAAATCGTTAATGCACAATCATCAATTAGTTTGGTAGCCAAACACTAATAAATGTGTTTACTTTTTATTGTTTCGTCAGCCTCTCCCATTTTTTTTATTAGTCAATAGATTTTTTTACAAACATTGGAATGCCCTGTGACTCATATTGTATTCACATAAATCCAAAACTGCTTATAAAAATACTTTGGGTTAATCATACTAAAACCTTTAGTATAATTTAGGTTTTATTTATTTTTATTAAGATCAAAATGTCTCAATTTGAATATACATTTAAATATTAAGATGTTACATTAACATGTGAACACTAAATAGTTAAGACTTAAGAGGTTTATCAACATCTGAATATATAATTTTTATTTTTAAAAAATTACTAAATTGATCAAATATTATAGCAATAAAATATTTTATATGACAGTTGATAGTGATTATGACTAACGATGGTGATTGTATGTGTCAATTTGGGATGGTATTGACTGATGGTAGCGATTATGAGTAGTATCATATAATATAGTGGTTAGCAGTAGTGATTAACCGTGGTTGTTGGTGGTGATGGTTGATAGTTAGCAGTGGAATAATATTAATAACTAGTGATGATGGTGAAGGGTGATGACGATTAGTGATATATAATGTTAACTCATTGTGATAATTATTGTAGTGATTGATGAATGTAATAATGGTTGGTGGTCATGATTGTATATAATGACAAATGGTGATAGCAATTGATTTTGGTTATTGATGATAATAGTATTGATTGTGGTTTGGGTTGAGGGTGGTGATTCTAGCGGGATGGTGGTTATAGATGGTAGTTGGTGGTAGTTATGAGTGAAAGTAGATAGAGTAGCGGTGAACTACGATCATTATAGAAAATGTTAAATAGACATCTTAATGATATTAAGGGCCCGTTTGGCCATGCGATATGAAATCATGATACGGAATCATGATATGATATCATAATATGAAATCATGAGATGAAATTGAAGTTTTGTTTGGACATGCGATATGGAATTTTTGTGTTGTATATTTTCTCATAAACATAAGAATCTCATAAGTTGTAAAATTATTAAAATAGTCCCAATTGTTTATTCAATCTTACCAAATAAAAATAAAATAAAAAAATCACAAAATACATTATTACAAAACTATTTGTTCTCCACTTAAATAACTTTTTCATCTAACTTAAATTGGTCAAATTAACTTTAATTCAATAAAAAAAAAATTGAACATAAATTGTAATTTACTAGTCTTTAATATAATCCTCCCACATAGTATGGACAATCTCTTCACGTTGAACTTGTATTTCTCGATCATATGACCGCGAAGACGAACCAACCTTGTTACTTTGAGTCATTTGTTGGTCAATATCATCCGCAACTATATTTTCATGCTCATAGACCATAAATATTTCATCACTCTTTTGGTATTCTTGCAAATAATTATGTAACACTGCACAAGTTATGCTAATTTTCACTTGTTAATATCATAATGGTTTATGCCTTGTTTCACTTGTGTGCAATTACACATTTTTAGTGCATAAATATCGTGCTAAAATCAAATATACTGGAAGTCGTGATTATCAAACACACAAACCAATTTCTTCCTTTTTCATATTAAATTGCTTTAAACATTTTCATATGTAGCTGAAAGAGAAGTTTTTTTTATTATGAAAAACTAAAATAATATTACTCGCTCCGTGCTTATTTATATTCACCAAATCAATTCCTACTTTATCATTTATATTGAACAAATTTAAAGTAATAATAATTTTATGTTGGTGAGAATAATATTTTTTTAAAAAGTAATGATGTGATTATAAATTTATTTACATATGAAATAAATGGCTAGTAGATATAAATGTGGGATTGTTTTAACAAAATATAAATTTGTGGGTCAATTTTTGTATATAAAAAATCTCAAATCATGATATGGAATTCTCATATTATGATTTCTAGAGAATATGGAATCAGCGTGAAATCGCATGTCTAAATGTTGATTCTATCTCACGATTCCATATCGTGATATGGTATCGCATGGCGGCATGACAAACGCCTACTAAGACTTTGTTAAGATTCTAATCATGAGAAAAGGCATAAATTAACTCTTGAACTTGTCTTGAAAAGTCAGTTACACGCTTAAACTATTATGACGACCTATTACATACTTTTACTATTTAAAAATGAATCTTTTTCTTACCCCCTAAAACAGACGTGACAATTTAAAAAAATAAATATATGTTTGGTAGTAAATAAAGTAAAAATAAATAAATTAAAATTCTCTTTCTACTACCACCCTACCTCCATCCCTACCCCACGCTTCTTCTTCATCATCACATGCAATTGTCTTATTCTTCTTCTTCTTCTTCTTATTTTTTAAAATTATTTTTCCATACCCAATTTCCATCCACCCCACTATACTTCCACCAAAATCCCCCCCCCCCCATATCGATTTCACCATTTTTATTATATTTGATTTTTCTCTTCGGCACTGTTGGTGGTTGATAAAATTGATGATTAAATTTAAAAAAATATATAGTGACGGATTTGTTGGTGAGGAGTGGCAAAAAAGTAGGAATTGAAGGTGGTGGAGACGAAAAAAAATGATATTAACAATGGTGGTAGTGGTATTTGGTGGTGGGTTTGCACCTTTTGATGCTATTGATGTAATTTTGGTGATGAGTTTGTTTATGGATGTCAAATTTTGTGGTGGATCTTTATAATTTTTATGGGATAATGATGATAATATGATTTCGATGGTGAATTTGATCGTAGATGGTAAAATTTGTTGTGACTATTTTTTATTTTCATGGTGAAATATATTGATTCGGTAGTAATATGGTGGCAATGGTAATAGTTTCATGGTGGTGTTCATTGAAGAAGAAACAATTGAATGACATGGAGAATTTTAATCAAAATTTGACATGGTATCATATGTAGCAGTGACATGGCATTGATGTGGCACAATTGTGATGCACCACCCATCGTGAGAGTGGTGCTACACGTCTCAGAGGGTAAACAAATTCAGTATTGAGTAGGAGAGGTGTCTAATAGGTCACCATATTATTTTAAGTGTGTAACTGACTTTTCGGGACAAGTTCGAAGGTAGTTTTATGCATTTCCCCTTCTAATCATTCAGACCCAATTAAATAGTTGCAAAATAAGAAAAACAAACACACTTAATAACTAAGATTTGAATGATTAAAATCCAGATCTTAAAAACAAGCAAACTTAATGACTGAGATTTTAATGATTAAGATTAAAATCTTCATTAAGTACAAATAAATGAGACATTAGTTACGAATAGATCGTGTTTTAAAATCAATCACTTCTACTCCAATACTAACAACTTATACTAATATATCTTATTCTTTAATTTTATTATTATTTTATATTTTTTTGCTTCGATTATTATATTATTTATTCTTTCTGTTGTTCTATTCTTATTTATTTTTAACTTTTTCATAATTTTACTTTCTTTTTTCATACTTGATTTTAATATGTTTTACGTGAATCAGAACAATCTATCTACCTTAAAAAACGTACACACCACTCTCTCCCCCCCACCTCCCCTCGTTATAGTATTACACTAATATATTATTATTGATATTGTTGTCATTTACATTCCTATACTATAACTAAATTACGAATACCCCTTAATTTTAGCTAAAGTAGTTTTAACACATAAAAATGATTTTCAACAAAGTTTAATCAACTCAAACAAACTCTTATTTTTATTCATGCTAATTGCACCTTCTCACAGATGTAATAATCTTCAAGGTTTTTCTAAAAGCTCGCGTCTTCTTTAATTTCTTAAGAACTCAAATTTACAATTCTTATTTACCACGTGAGCAACCCCTCTCATATATCGTTTTAGATCTTAGATGTAAGTGCAAAATAGTATAGTATTTTATTTTTCTTCTAATTTTACACGTTGTTGTATATATTGATAAATAAAATGATGTTAGCTATCCACCTTCCAATTTAAAACTATATAAATTCGAATATTTTTTCAGTGAGAATATTTCACTTTTTTCTTGTTGGCACTATTTTATTCAGATAGAACAATTTCTACGCCAATAATATTCCAAATCCTATTATTATTCATTGATTTCAAATTTTAATTTTTTTTTTTTTTTGGAATTTTTGGTAAGTTTAAGAATAATTTTTGAGTTTTTGGTGTTTTTGATTCAAAGGGCAAGAATGAATGGAAAAATCTCAAAGTCACTGTGTGTTGAGAATGCTAAGGAGCTTCTCAATTCTGTGGATGCATTTCTCTTCGATTGCGATGGTAAGAAAAATCCCCAATTCGTATTATTCCTTATCATATGATGTAATTTTGTATGGAGCGTCTATGGGAAATAGTTTCTCTAACTCTAAAGTAGAGGTAAAGTTGAGTTGATTTCTCAGATTATTATTCGACTAATAGTTATTATAGTTATTACCTCATAAAGTTAGTTCTTTGTTGAAAATTTGAAATTTAGAAGAAAGATGGCTTTTTTAGATACTAGCTAATTAGTTTGAGAAATCAATTCCGGTTGAAGTCTGCATACACTCAACCCACCCCAGACGACCCCACTTATGTGATTATGTTGAATATGTTGTTGTTATACACAAAGTAAGGGCAAAGTTGAGTTGATTTCTCATATTGCCACTTGACTAATAGATACTATCTCATAAAGTTAATTTCTTTGTTGAAGAAAATTGAAAATAAAGGTAGGTTTTTGAGAAAATAGCTAATTAGTTGAGTGACCATGAAATCAACATGGTGAAGTCTGCATGTACTCTACACAGCCAGAGCCCACTTATGTGATTACCCCATATATCTTGTTGATGTTATATCAAGTAATTTTGTCCCGAGGGTTTATTCGAAACGACCTCTCTAACTCCCACGGCTGGGGTAAAGTCGAGTTCATTTATAAGATTATCACTAAACTAATATTTATTATCTCATGAAGTTAGTTTCTTTGTTGAGGAAAATTGAAATCAAAATGAAAGGTTTCCTTTCTGAGATAACAGCCAAATTAGTTGAGTGACCATTTGAGAAATCAACCCACCAAAAGTCTGCATACACTCTATCAACCCATGACCACACTTGTGTGATTACATTGGATATGTTGTTGTTGTTATATAAAGTGATTTTGTCTTGAAGGTCTATCGTAAACGATCTCTCAAGATAGGGGTAAGGTCTGCATACACTTGTAGTAGGATTACACCGGGTATATTGTTGTTGTTGTTGTTATATCATGTGATTTTTGCAAAAGACTTGTTTTCTTCATTTTTAGGAAATTTTCTTCATACCCTTTTGTAGGTGTGATTTGGAAGGGGGAGAAATTGATTGATGGAGTCCCCGAAACACTCGACTTGCTTCGCTCTCATGTATTTCTTGTCCTTTCTTTTTTATATTCCTTTTTTCCTTTTCTGGTTCTGTGTTTTGTGAATTTTCTGATAAAGGGATACAAGTGGAAGGTTAATGGGGACTTGGGGTTTGTTGGAAACACTATCTATTTGGACTTGTTTTGTTCCTAAACTCAATAGTTTTATCTTTTAAAGGAAAATTTGGTGTGCTATAATAAGATAAAATTGATAGTTATATGTACCGTGGCGGATGCATATACAGAGTCAATATATCTTTTGAAGTTGTGATTTACGGAACTTGAAGATAAAATCTAATCAAATGTCATGGCCAAACAAATATTTGAAGATAAATCTTCAAAATTTGATCCAAAATCTATGGACAAACGCTAACTTAAATTTTGGTTTTACCTTTGTTCTGCTTTCTTGTGAGCATGGCTATCCACAACTCTGGGTGTACATAAATGTGAATTGAGATGCAAATGCAGAACAACCAAAAGTTATAAGCTTTCGTGTAGGTTGTTCATGTACTAGGTGTGTATTTGTGTGTATGAAGATGCATATGCCCTCAACAAAGTTGTTACTTTCACGTTGATTTTGTGTGCTCATATAAATGTGAATTGAGACGCAAACGCAGAACAGCCAAAAGTTCTAAGTTTTCCTGTGGATGGTTCATGTACTGGGTGTGTGTGTCAAGATGCATATGCCTTCAGCAAAGTTGTTACTTTCATGTGGATTTTGTATGTTAATATAGATGTGGATTGAGACTCAAATGCATAACAGCCAAAAGTTATAAGCTTTCCTATGGTTAATTCATGCAGTAGGTGTGTGTAATCTATCTTGAGACGCATATGCCCTCAGCAAAGTTTTCACTTTCATGTAGATTTTGTATGCTTATATAACTGGCTGTGTTTGATGTATATCGAGATTGAATGATGTTTATATGCAGGGTAAGAAGCTGGTATTTGTAACAAACAACTCAACAAAATCAAGAAAGCAATACGCCAAGAAGTTCCACTCCCTTGGAATTCCTGTTAATGAGGTTTTACACTCTAGTTTTTATTAGTACTGCAAATACCAAAACTACTTTTCATCAATTCTTCTTAAAACTATACTCTCATTGTTTCTGCAGGATGAGATATTCTCGTCCTCATTTGCTGCAGCAATGTATCTGAAAGTAAATGACTTTCCAAGAGAAAAGAAGGTCAGTTATGACATAGTCTCATTCGTTTACCGCCCTTGATTTTTTTTACTTGGGATGGGAGGGAAACAAACTGTTGGGAAAGTGTGCAATTTAAGAATGGGAAATCTGTCTTAGATGATGTATATGACTGGACTGTATAGGCATAGATGACTACATAGTTGATCTCAATGGGATACTTTGAAACTTGCTGATCTGAGTTCTGAGGAAGTAGTATTCTAGTGCAAGGACAATAGTTGAATGATTAGGATAGAAGTTTTCTGAACTACAAATTTGCTTGCTAAACAAATCACATCAGACTATTTAATTCAAAGATTGAAAGATTTAGTGCCCGTTTGGATGGGCTTTTAAGTTGGTCAAACTGACTTAAAAGTCAGTTTTTGACTTGTGAGAGTGTTTGGCAATTATAAGAACAACTTAAAATAAGTCAAAAGTGACTTAAAATAAGTCAAAAGTTAAAAGTAGGTCTACTCTTTTTATTTAACTTAAAAGTCATTCTACTTTGACCAAGTATATTACTTTTTTTATCTTTAATTCTTTTAAACAATTCCCAAATTCTTTCATGTGATCTATTCAAATTATATATTTTTGAAATTTAAAATAAGTTGCACATTTAAAATTAACTTAAATATTAAGTTATTGATATTGAATTAAAATATAATTTTTTTTAAAATTTTTCTTAGAAATAAAAACCTTAGATTAATCAACTTTTTATTATGTTAACAGTTTTAAGGGTATTTTAAACATTTTGATGAAAAAAAAGTGATTAGCAACACTTATTTGCCAAACACATCAACAACGTTTTTTCAACTGCAACACTTTTATCCAAACACATAATTACTTATTTTTAAAATAACTTTCAGCACTTTAAAAAGTTACTATTTTTTAAGCCAATCCAAAATGGCATGTTGATGGCTGAAGGTTTCTATTGATGGCTCCAAGTGGTAACAGTGGGTAACTATATTTGTTGCCTCACACAATTTAGAGACCAAATTCCAAACTAAACACTCCTTTTCTTTATTAACCCCACTTGTGGGAGTCCACTGGGTAGTTGTTGTACAACTTTGGGAATAAAAACGGAAAGACATTGTGATTATGAACTAAAACTTTTTAGTGGATTTTAGACGTTTTAAGCTAAATCTCCTAATATACACTGGAGGAATCCAGTGCCTTTAGTTAACACCATTAACCTACACGTAGCATCACCAGTAAGTGGCAAATTTGAGATCCCAAGGATCATGTAGCATTGTGTTGCCAATGTGCTAGGGTGTTTCCATTTTACTTAAATCACTTTCTACATATGTCAAAATATGAGATTTTCTGAGTTTGTTGTTTATTGTTTGCATACGAAAGCATGTCGTATCTTTTATGTTGAGGGATTGTAGTCTTGTCATTTCTATCTCAAATCCCAGAACTTGATTAGTCTGCTTGTTTCTTTTTTGATTTTCAATAGATTTCTAAATTTCTCATTCAATGCACTTTCATCGTAATTGGAGATGTTGGGTTGTGTAGCTGAATGCAAATTCTTTCCATTGTCCAAAATTTGATTTTACAGCTTGATTACATCTTCATTTATTTCACAAAAAATATTCAGCATTGAGGTCATGTCGAAACATAGCCTAGTGTGACTTGTCATCCTCTTAACTTCTCAGTCATTGTCCCAGCTCATCTAAGATGTAGTTGTGAACTTGATTTGGCAGGTTTATGTAATAGGCGAGGAAGGCATACTGGAAGAACTGGAGCAAGCTGGCTTTACAGCACTAGGTGGCCCGGTATGTGATCCTCTTTACTCTCATATACTTAGTAAGTTGAATGCTGTGCCCCCCCCACCCCCCCCCTGCCCCGGGAGGTTTGGCTGCTGTATAGATTTTACGTTTTGCAGCTGAATTCAGACATTCTTGCAGGCAGATGGAAAGAAGAATATTGAACTGAAATCAGATTGTCTCTTTGAGCATGATAAGAATGTAAAGTGCACCATTCTCTATAACTAATGTGGGCTTCTTCTCGATTATTGTATACTGAGCACAAACTATGCTATTTCTATTGTCAGGTTGGAGCTGTTATCGTTGGACTTGACCAACATATCAACTTTTATAAGCTACAGTATGTCTCTTATACCTCCTTGCCTTTTGATGAACTCGAATTGTAGCTTCACCGAGAGGATAGTCTTTTGTCATCGAGGGAGTTTTGGTAAACTAATGTATGAAAGAATGCTGTATCCTAATCATTTCTGAAAATTGGAAAACATATTTTCACGTATGCACTTCAAGCAAAGCTGAAAGACAAGTTATTCATATCTGGCATCTTTGCTAACTGCTAAACTGATCCTTGAAATGGCATTGTTGGTGGCTGTGGGTAGGTATGGAACTCTTTGCATCCGTGAGAATCCTGGTTGCCTTTTTATTGCAACCAACCGTGATGCAGTGGGACATCTAACTGATCTTCAAGAGTGGCCTGGTAAATATCACCTTTAGTGCCTTTTCATCGCGACCAATAAAGATTGATTTTACATTTGAGTATTCTGCAAAAGCTCGCTACTTTACTGATGATTTTTTTGCTTGTGTCTGTAGGTGCGGGATGTATGGTTGCTGCAATATGCGGAACAACCCAAAAAGAGCCTATTTCAGTTGGGAAGCCATCGACCTTTCTGATGGACTTTCTATTGCAGAAGTAAGAAAGTTATATGCAGCTTAGCATACCAACCTAAATGAGAAAGCTAGTTATGAACGATACGTTTGAAAAAGCACCAGCATATTGAGTAAACGTCATGGTAGTTCCAGAGTTGCATAATTCTTTGAAAACTTAATATTGGTGCCATTTCTCATTCAACAGGTATAACATCACTACATCCAGGATGTGCATGGTGGGTGACAGATTGGACACCGATATTCTATTTGGACAGAATACCGGGTGTAGAACTCTCCTTGTATTTTCAGGTCTACGAATCCTCTCCATTTCCTCGTTTATTTTGGAAAACGTCCAACTTTGCTCTAGTACTATCCGAAATTGTTCAGTTTTGTCATCTGTTACACTTTTTGGTCAATTCCATGCCCTTCTCATTAGCAAATCGTCTCGTACTTGCCCTTGCCTTTAACGGAGCTCCAACATGAAATGAATGAACTCAACATATCCATGTTGGAGCTTCTGTTAGAGGTCAGGACCAAAAACAAGACTTTTTCCTAGCGACAAAGGTAATAATATTAGACCAGAATTCAAACGGAGGGCAAAGTTGAACAATTTCGGATAGTACAAGAGCAAAGTTGACCCTTTTCTCGACTTGTTTTAAAGTAGTCGATTCAATTTCCAATAATAGCTACGCTAAACAAGAAATCGTCGTTGCTTCTATGATCTGCAGGTGTAACAAATGAATCAAATTATGAAGATTTATCTAAAGAAGTTAAACCAGAATACTATACCAATTCTATAGCTGACATGCTCAAGTATATCTAGATTGATATTTGAAGGTGGTATGTTATGTTTATCATTCTTTGCAAACAGCAAAAGCTGCCTGCCCATAGTACCGAATGGATCAGTCTTTTAGTTCTTCCGTATTAGAATAACAAAGGAGGACGTTGCAGATGTCTGGGGTGGACACGACTTCTTCTGACTAACTTGGTGTGTGTAAGAATTTTTATATGAGACCTCATTTGTGGGACTACACTGACATGTTGTGGTTGTTGTATAACTCTGTTAAGTTAAGGAAAGCTTTTGAACCTTCTTTCTCATTACATACTAGAATATTTTTTGGATAACGGGATTCAACTGTTTATATATAATCGAAAAAGTCATATTTGCCTATTTATATTATAATTTTCCGATAAGGAGATTCAACTGAATCCCTTTCCTCCACCTATTTATAGAATTATAATTTTCTGATGGGTTCATTTGTATAAATGCAGAAGTTTTGGCTCAGACTTTAATATATATATATATATATATATATGTTAAAATTTCATTAAACAAGTATAAATCATTTAAAAAATTGAACTTCAATAATCAAATGTGCTACGATAAAATTTCAAACTTGAACTCATAATAAAATTATATTTTAAAATAGAAAGTCAAATTGAAATATGTCAAAATTTTATGAAATGATAATTCTAAGGGGTTTGTTTGGTTAACAAAGTATATTAGACTTAATTCTGGATATCATATCTTATCCTATTAAATTTGATATTATATTATCGCATATCTCAAATATAATAAATTAGTTGGACAATTATAATCTCAAAATTATAATTTCGAAATAATTTAGAGTGGAAATCAACCGACCCCTTAATTTATATTATGACTGGATGCTATGTTATTTTAGTGCTCGCCATGTAGTCTTGAATTTGTATTCTTGTCATTTTATCGTTTGATTGATTAGCTATTTTTAAAAAAAAGGGGGAAACCAAGCAATACTCCATAAAAGTAAAATAATTATAAACATATATTCGTTTATATATATAGCTCACTAGATAATTACACTATATGCCTTCAACTAATTTGTTAAAGTGATACTAAATCAGTATTATATATTGTATTGGTATTAATTAGGCTGATAATTTCGCTTAATTGATACTAAATAAGTATTTATATACTATATTGGTATCATTAAAGTTTCTTGTTAAAAAATTATTCATTAGTCAATAATATTATAAGAGTATATGACTAATGAGTAATTTCTGAATAAGAAATCTTAATGAATATATATATATATCAATACAGTATATGATATTGATTTAGTATCAGCTAAACGAAAATTAACAGTCTTAATTAATGGGGGTATGTGCTGTAAATTTTTGTGAGAGGATGAATATTTCTTGAATTACTTTGGATTGTGATATGAACATGTAATTATTTTAAATTTTATGGCTCATTTATGTTTTTCCAAAAAAATCTCAATTGTGTAACGTGTAACACCAAGTATTTGAGAGTGAACATTTAAACATTTTAACTTGATCTCAATTTGTATTTAGTGTATTCTATGATATTTAATATTGTTGTGACACATAAATTTTAAAAATTTCTACGTAATAATTTTATAAGTTAGAGTGTTCAACTATCACAATAAAAAAAAATTATATGTCTAAATGTGCATATTCAAAATTGGAATTTTTACTCAGATAGGTGAAGCAAGGTTTGAGTATTTCTGTATGGGCCACTCACGGTTTGGAGCCAAATATGAAAGATAATTATATTTTCATGTCATGAAAAAAAAACAATTATGATAATACTTGGGCCAAATTAATTCCAAAAAATTGGAGTACTTTTGTTATTTTGCCACCTATCATATATATATATAACCCACCATCAACTTAGGATCTAATTTTTTTCAAATTCAATAAAATTCATTTTTGGCTAATGAAGAAGTTATTCAAAATTCTCCTATTGCTTTCTATAATTTGTTTTCTCCTAACCTCAGCAGTCTCTAAAGGTGGCAGTGGAATCTCCGGCGGCGGAGGAAGGGGAGGCGGCGGCGGAGGAAGATCTAGTCGAGGCTCAAAAAACAGAGACCACCGCGGCGGCGCTGGGTGGCGGCCGATACCTTACGGTGGTCATCCGGCAAGGAGCAGTGCATCTAATTCATTAGGTTTAGGGTACTGCTCTTCTATTGCCACCTCCTTTTTTACTTACTTTTCATTTTTTTAAATTTCTTAATAATTTAACAGCTTTGTAATACTCTTATTATTTGAAGTTATTTTTTTAATTACTCAGTCCATTTTTATTTATCCGTTGTATTAAAAATAGTTGTCAAATAGTACTTGTCTAATTTGGAAAATCAAGAAATAAGTTCTATTTTATCCTTGGTATTAAGTATTATTCAATATATAATACATTTCTCAAAACATTAAATTTAATATATTTACGGACAATATAGTAATATTACCATATTATTTATTGTTTCTTAAGTTGTGTGGTAAAGGAAATAGTGTACAAGCTGGGGCAACAATCTTTATTTATTTTAACGGCTTAAACATAGTTAATTTTGTAGGAAAGATATCTCTCCATCATCAGCAGCGATTTTGCCATTTTAGTTTAAAAAAATAAAATTGATATACTATTTATATTTTTGAAGGAAAAAAGTTATTATTTTAACTCCGAACTCGAGTTATATACTTATATATGTGTTGTGTGTTTTCTTATAAGTGATGGTGCAATTTAGATTCATTATTTACCGTAGAGTGTTTACAATTTCTATTTTTCATTCTGTATTTGAATTGAGAATTAATTAAATTTAAATATATGTCAAAAAATATATATATTGAAAAGTTAAGTGTCTTCTGACAAGGCAGATTGTTAGAAGTATATTACTTCTCATTTATCCTTTATGAGAAGTATATATTGACACCATACAAAAGTTATAACATGCAAAATTACAAAGTCTAACTTGGGATTAAATTTTATAAGTTAATTTTTAAGATTTTTCATATATTAAATACATTATATCTCTAAAATTATGGCTTCAAAGTTCAAACCTATAATTTACTGCAATTTAGTAAATTTTAAATATAAAATTTATTTTTTATTTGAGTATTGGATTCATGTATTGTTGCAGTGTTATATTCGTCTTGACATGTTTAACATCATAAGTTACAAGAGTTATAATTACACAAATATTATAACCAGAGGTGGATCCACGTGGATTCTAGGGGG
>JAJOOO010034826.1:0-14889 GCA_029582685.1 Solanum piurae
AAGACTTACTTCGTCAGAATAGTGGTACCTCATATTCTGCTAAACTTCGAACTCACTCAACGACAATAAATTACACAAAAAAATTTAAAATGCAAGAAGAAGAAGAGTAGAAGATTAGAAAAAATTGTGGTTGTAAAATGAGAGGAAGTCCTTCTATTTATAGTCAACAAATGGTAGTATCAACAAATGTTTTTTGTGTCTGGTCTGACAAATCATGACCTTTCTGAGAAGTCACAACTTATTGAAAAAGTCACAACTCTTTGGAAAAGTCACAACTTATTGAAAAAGTCACAACTCTTTGGAAAAGTCACAACTCTTTGGAAAAGTCACAACTTTTTGAAAAAGTCACAACTCTTTGTAAAAGTCACAACTTATCGAAAAATCACAACCCTTTGAAAAAAGTCACAACTTATCGAAAAAGTCACAACTCATCGAAAAAGTCACAACATAAATTAAGGATATTATAGTAATTTAACATTCAAGTTAGGAGTTCATGCTTTTAAGGTAATATAGATATATGCTTATATACCTATGTTGATTATTGGATTTGAAAGATAAGTTCATAAGTGCATGTTTTCAAGAATGTAAACATGTCTCATGTTTTGAAAAGTATTTCAATCAAGTAAGAAGTCCATTCCTTGTAATGGGTGAATTAAGCATAAAGTTATATCGAATATTTTGGGAGTAGTATCAAGCACCGAATTGGGTTAGAGTCTCTTATAATTTGGAAGTCCCATAGAACTAAGTTGCTACTATAGGATATGATAGCATTGATTCTTTATGCGATTCCTCAGTTCTTCAAAGAAAGCCAATTAGATGGATCCATAGTCACGATATCATTCTATACCCCAGCAAAGTATAGGAAGGCCCTGACAACGTGAGGCAAAACTTTGTATCATTGCTAGGCTCGTGGTAATGGTTGTTAGTTAGAGAACTCCCCAAAAGTAAAGTATATTATTTTAATAATATTTTCATTGTATATTATGTTGTAAAGTTCAAATAGTTTTCATTCTATATTCATGTATTGATCAGTTATGTTGTTTTTAGTCATTCAAGCCAGTAAGTTGTTTAATCTAACCTTATCACTTACAAGTACATTCAATGTACTGACGTCATTCTACCTCCATCAGTTCATGATGCAAATACAAGTACTCAAGATCATCAACAGGCACTTCGTTGAGATTGCTATCCACTCGCAGACATATTTGTGTGAGGCCTCCTTGCTTCCACAAGACTCTATTTCATTTCATTTAGTAGCTTTGGAGGTGTCACGGGTCTTGTCCCGATATCTATCTTATGTTTTTAGAGGCCTGATAGACAGACTAAATTAGATACTTCCATTATATTCTCAAGATGTTTTGTTTAACTCATAATTCATGTTAAGTGTTTTGCAAGACATTATTGTTATGACTTTCTTAAATGTCTAATTGTTAACCTATTTAGGTTTATGCATATTGTTAAATGTCATGTAAGTCATGTAGCTAGGCAAAGGGTTCGCTTGGGGATCATAAATGGTTCTTGAGTTCCAGTCACGCCTAGAGTGTAGGCTGAGGGTGTGACAATTTAATTACTTTAAGAGGTGAATCAGAGATTCCACTTGATTTCAAATACCTTTCTTAAGAATTACTATTCAAGAAAGACTCACTAAAGAAGAAAATACTCGACTACATCTTGCTAAGTTAACAACATTTGATGAAAAGGGCTTTGAATATCAATAAAATCTTGAATTTTATCAAGCTGGTCTATCTCGTGCTTTTAATAAGAAGATTTGATTGAGGTGCTATAAAGTTGGAGATCAAGTGCAGTTAGAAGACCCATTAGCACTTAACATAAGTCTAGGGGAAAATTCACGTTGAAGTGGGATGGACCGTATGTCATACATGAAGCATATTGAAATGGTGCTTACAAGCCTTTTGATGTAGATGACATGAGGCTCGATCCTATTAATTCAAAATTCCTTACGAGGTAGTACCCTTGAACAAAGATGATGCTCCTTAAGTTATGAACATAAAGTGCATGCTACTCATGGCCTGCATGAGTATATACTATGCACGACACCCTAAAAAAATGTTTGCTATATTGAAAACCTCGAAAGAGTTGGTCTATTTAAAATTTAGAACACAAAAAAGACAACTCCTCCAAAACTACGTTGTGACTTGATCCTCTTCACTGAGGTATGTAGGTGCTTAGAGTTACATTCTAAGTTCAATTTATTAAGTGTAAAACACACACGTTCCTACTTGATCTACCACAATAAATTTATTATTATGAGTACTCTTTCATCAAATTTTAGCATTGCGCTAAATGGTGGTGACTTGATGGGGGAAAACCCATATGAAATATGGGCTTCTTCAATAAAAGTTTAAGTTTTCAAATTCTTCAAGTTTGAAAAAGATAGAGTCTGAAATTAACCAAGTTTGCAAGTTGAGAAGTTGTTGAGTCTCAAAATGGAAGTTTTCAAGCCTTGACCTTCAATTTACCCTTCTTAGGGAAGAGATAGGTATTCATCCCTGTGTGCCGCAAGAATGCCATAAAATTACCTTTCTTAATGGCAGGGTGAGTATCCATCACGTTGAACCGTAAGAATACAACAAAATTACCTTTCTTAGGGTGCGGATGAGTATCCATTCCTTTGCGTCATAAGAATACCATAAAATTTCATTTCTTAGGGCAGAGATGAGTATCCATCCCTTGCTGCCATAAGAATACCATAAAATTATATTTCTTAGGGCGAGAATGAGTATCCATCTTTTTGCTTAGTAAGAAAATCATAAAATTATTATTCTTAGGGCAGGGATGAGTATCTATCCCTTTGCAAGGTATGATGCCTTCAAATTACCTTTCTTGGAGAGGAAATGAGTATCCATTCTTATACACTGTAAGAATACCACAAAATTACCTTTCTTAGGGCGCGAATGAGTATTCATTCCTTTGCGTCATGAGAAAACCATAAAGTTATCTTTCTTAGGGTTGGGATGAGTATCCATCGCTTTGGCGTCGTAAGATTACCTTCTTCATGGACCATCCTGTGAAGTTTACATACAAGAAAAAGGGAAAGCCAACAAAAAGAAGATACGAAAAGAAGAAAAAATATCTCGTCATCGTTGCTTGCAATTAGCTCTCATAGCTACCATTGAAGACCTCACAAAATTGTGCTACAATAATGAGAACATGATCTATTTATAGATTTCAAAAGACAACTATAAAACAATCTCCTACATGGACTTGGATAGCAACGAATGATTTTAGTTTAAAGATACCATTTGTTTCCTACCCAAGCTTGAAGTAGGGACATTTGTAACCATTTAAAATCTATTATATATAAATTCATGGAATGATTTGGATTACATTAATTCAAGATACATTAGTTCAAATAAATATTGTATTTAATATAATGTAATTAATTATTTAAATCTAATAAATATAGATTTAATTAAAATTCAATTTCATTTGACTAGTCCATTGATTTGGGCTATAAAGGATTATCCCACTTTACTAAAGCACAATCCGCCATATCGCTTAAATCCGATTGGCCAAAGGGAAGTTTGTTCTCATCACAACTCTTTTATTCTATAACTATCAATAGGAGTCCTAATAATTGAGAAATCAAATAAAAATTCTTACAATAAGCTAGAGAGAGATCGTGGATCAAACACCACAGATTTCTCTACAACCTAGAAGTTCAAGAATTCAAGCACTCAAGCATTCAAGTGCAAGAACAACTCAAGATCAAGACTACCAAATTCAAGAGCAAGCTCAAAAGCCATTGAATTCAAATATAAGTCAGGATCAAGTTCATCAAGATTCGAGAATAAGTTTAAAATCCATTGAATCAAAAGTACAAGTCAAGATTAAGTTCATGAACACTCAAGATTAGGCTTACATGCCCTTGAATTTATATTGGGAAAGACAAATCAGAGGAATCATAGAGATTGTAACGCTCATATTTGAAATCATATAATTATGATTATTGCAATATTTTCCAATCTTGATTAATAATATCTCGACACTAATTTTATTGTCTAAGAAAAAGTTATGACAAGAAAACTACTCCTTCTAGAACTACATTGTGACTTGATCCTTTTCACCGAGGTACGTAGGCGCTTAGAGTTACATTCTGTATTTAGTAGCATGAGTGTCAAAAATACATATTCCCACTTAATATGTCACATGAAATTTAAGGCTATGAGTACTCTTCCATCAAACGTCAGACTTGCACCTAATGGTGGTGACTTGATGGGGGAAAACCTCTATGAAACATGAACTTCTCTAATAGAAGTCGAAGTCTTCAAATTCTTCAAATTTTTAAGATGGAGTCTCAAATCAATGAGGTATGCAAGTTGAAGTCTTCAAATTCTTCGACTCTTCATGATGGAGTCTCAAATCAATCAAGTTTGCAAGTTGAAGTCTACAAATTCTTCTTATTTTGTAAGATGGAGTCTCAAATCACCCAAGTTTGCAAGTTGAAGTCGTTATATTCTTCAAGCTCCTAAGTTGGGGTCTCAAATCAACAAAGTATACAAGTTAAAGTCTTCAAAATTCTCTGGGTTGACGTCTCAAATTGACCAAGTTCATAAGTTGAAGTCTTCAAATCTTTTAAGTATGTAGGTTAACATCTTCATATTCTCCAAGTCTGCAAGTTGGAGTCTTAAATCTACTAAAAGTCTACAAGTTGATGTCATTAAATTCCTTATCATGTGCATTAGTTTGTTTGGTTTATGGAAATCTCATTTGTTCTCATATTTTGAAGATGGTTTGCATGAGGGGTACACCAATTGGGGTTGATGCTCCCAAGCTTGCAGATAAGGCCCCAGCTAGGGATCGAGGTAGAAGCTGACCTCGAAGTCAGAGATAAGATGCATCCTAGCTTGAAGGTAGGGAAGAGATGTTACAACTTATCCTATAATTCATCCATAGCCGACACTTATTCTTCCGCAACTTGTGGGGTTGATGCCAGCCTAGCTTCCATGTAACACCCCCTAAATACTAAACCAAGATTAGCATGTCGATACACCATTGGTTAATTTCTACAGTATGTTTTATTCTTATTTTAGGAACTTGAAATTTTACGATATTTGCAAATAATTGTGATTGTAATTGAAGGGATTGTATTTATTTATTTACGTAATATAATTAGAATTATCTATAACTTGAAAGGGAGGTGACGTATATACATATAGGTATATATGTATGCATTTTGGGCAGCCAAATTTTTGTTTTGGGCAGCCACCTTTTTGTTCCAGCTGTATTAAGTGATAGACATCACTTTTGTAACTATGTTTTCACACCTCCTCTATAGAAATTCACTTTCCTTAAGTATAAGAACCTTCAGAACTTTATCTAACAAGATTATTCTTCAAAATCACAAGAGAAAAATTTGGTACTTTTGGTAAGTGATGAAATTTATTTTTGAGCTGGGTAGTGTTTAGTATTTTAAGCATATCCCGTTCATTAGAAATATGTCAGTGAATAAATATGATTCGGAAAGCTATTGGACATATCTAAAACTCTTATGTTTATGTGAAACTCTAATTTAGTTGTTATGGATTCATAATATGGGACGCAATATAGGACAAGTTCTGTCCAGATTTCTGAATTAGAAATTATGTATGTTCAACTGTTAGTGTTTTGGTTATATTGTGTTGTAAACAAAATATATTGAGGTGATTCTTGATAATTTGCAACCTTAAGAGATATACCTACATCTTTCATGAAGGATATACAGTCCAGTTTTGACGTTTTCCTTTTCATAACTAAGTTACGACATGAGGTATCAGGCTGGCCAGAATTATTGTTTTGGGAGCATAGTCGTAATTGTATAGGATAAGCTTACTTGTAATGATAATCATGTTTTAAGTCAACATTATTGAGCTACTAGAAATTAAAGAAGTTATTTAATTTAATTTTTAAGGTTTTATATACTCGTGTACAAGTTGAGGACCTTGATTCGTTGGTTGCTACCTTAAGAGATATACCTACATCTTTCATGAAGGATATAAAGTCCATTTTTTCTGTTTTCCTTTTCATAACTAACTTACGACATGAGGTACCAAGCCTACCAGAATTACTGTTTTGGGAGCAAAATTGTATTTGTACAGGTTAGGCTTACTTGTGATGATAATCCTGTTTTACGTCAACATTATTGAGCTACTAGAACTTAAAGAAGTTATTGAATTTTATTTTTAAGGTTGTATATAATCGTGTACAAGTTGAGGACCTTGATACGTTGGTTGGTCTATGGTTTGAACTCTTAAAGTTGTGTTGGACGGTATCTATGCTAAAACACCGAGGTTTGTGTATAAACTTGTACTTGTGCTCTCGTTACCTGCTGTTATATTTGGAGGGTTATCTTGGTATGTTGGTTACTTCTTGTCACTCTATATTGTCATATTTGTATTCTTTGAGAGTTTCAAGACACTTGTGTTACTTTCCCACTTGTACAGATTTCTTGATTAACCTGGCATTCATTTTGGGACTTTGTTCTTCTTGTGGATGTGGTTTTGACACTATTGGCATGCCTGTCGATTCAAATATTTTGCCATCTTGACTCTAGATTTTTGGTTTGTCTTAAGTATGATAGTTGTCCATTTTAAGTACGAACTAGGAAACCATTTTTAATATGGTTCTTGGTTCACTTTATTATTGGGCTATTACCCTTCTTGATACATGGCTTCGGTCCTTCTTAATACTTGATTATGATGGGTGTGACGGCATGATATATATATTGGGAGAGCCTTGTTATTTGATCTCTTGGGAAATGGTGCTATGAGTGCTCTTGACACTTGGATCTTTAAATATCGAACTTGAAACTCTTGATATATTGTTTACTTGATTTATTTATTATGTTTCAATTGTGCTACTCTTGACTTGAGAAAGGCAACTTGTGAGTCTGAAGGCTCCAAACCTATAGTTTTTACACCACTAAGCTTTATGCTTTGCGATAGTTGTTTCTATCGTACGGAATGATCGAGAGTATACATGAAGCTGGCCATTGAAGAGTGAGTTTTTGAGAGCTTTAAGGAAGATAAAATTTGCATATAGGCATCAATATTTTGTAGAAATCTTGGGACTTGCATATGATCCATGTTTTTTACATTGATATGTAATTTTTAAGGCTTATTTGATCATGACACCATAGGTTGTAATATAAGTATGACAACAAGTTTTATTGTTTTGGAGGTGTAAACCCAAGTCTTGTAATATACTAAATTTACTCTTTGTTTTAAATGTTTGTGTGAAGCATGAACCAACTAATTTTGGTACACGGAAGTTGGTAATATTTTTTGTCATTTGTAAGAGTAAGGATAATATATGCATGAAAATCTCGTAAGTTATTTGTTTAAATTATTTTGGAAGGGTTCTTCCGCCATAAATTAAAATTCTAGGTAGTTTAAATTTGACATCAAATAAATGTTTAAATGGGTCGGTTTCACATCCATTACTATTTTTCCTTATGAACGTAATTCCTCTACTAGATTATAATTAATATGACCTACATTAATCTCTTTTAAATGTCACAAGTATTATATTAGATTTCTTCTTAGGTGGATGCATCCTTCTGAAAGGGTCGCTACATGCCGCTTGTGCTAGCAGTTGCGTCAAGACTTCAGACAACCATTGCCCAACATCTAGCAGAACTTGGTGGCATGTAGCAGACCCTAGTGCCAGCCATTCTGGACGTAAAGATGTAGCCTACTGTTGTGGTTTCTCATATCGAGGTACCACCAACACCCTCAATATATCATCCTGCAATATTGTTGTAATTTCCATGATAGTAGAAGAGCAGAAAATGTTTGGTAGGTTCTTGATGAACGAATTGTTAGCATTATATATAGTTCTGTAGAAGTTAAAAATGAAGAACCTAGTACGTTTAAGAAAATGACTAATGTAAATAATTATATTCAAACATTATATAATCATTATGTCACTTTACTTGATAATGCTACACCTTCTCATGTTGTTCCTTTATCGTGTCGTTCTGACAATCCATCATCTTCTAAAATGATAGGCATAAGGTATGCTTGTCCATTGTGTTATTAAATTATCTATTTGAAATAGAATACAACCTACATCACAGTGGAACATAAATTGAGATGAGTATTTGAGATAGTCTCTAGAGTCCTATCAAAATAATGATAGCACACTAGATCGGTGTAAGAACAACCAAAAACAATATCCAATACTTTCTACAATAGCTAGGAATGTGCTAAATGTTCCAATGTAAATTGTTTCCTCAGAGAGCACATTTTGTCAAGGAATGTGACAGATTATATATGATCGACACACATTGGGGAGCAATGTCATGCATATTTTAGTTTTCCTCAGAGATTAAATTAAATCAGAGCGAAAAAATAAAGGAATATAAAAAGATATGGAAGGAGAAGGATGAGGAGGTCGAGAACAAGAAAAGTTATCGATCTATTAATAAAGTCAGAGACTTATTAAGTCTTTGCATTTCTTAATTTCTCTTTAATAAAATGTGTATATCATCAGTTAAATAAATTTAATTACTTTACTTAAACATATATTGAAAGTTAAATCTACAGTCACTATAATAAGTCAATACTTGAAAAAATAATGTTAGAAAATATTACTTAAACAAGTAATGACATAAAAATTCAAAATACTATTATTTAGTATCTTCTAAGTCGTAAGTAGTAACTTTTATATATTGTAAGTCTTATGTCTTGTATATATATTATTATTATAGATAGTATATAGTGTGTATATTTGGTATCCACTCTAAGGGTATATATATAATAATATATATATATATATATATATATATATATATATAAAAAGTGTTTTTTGGGATGTCGGGTACAATCCTAAAGCCAAGTAACATGTCGAGAGGCGTACGTGTCGACATAGGCAGATGCCTTTTTGGTAGTGTGTGTGTGTATATATATATATATATAATTATTACAATAAATAGTATATTGTGGGTGTATTTGGTATATCTCTTCTTCATATCTTCCTCAGCTTCCCAAGTAGCTTCCTCAACAAATTGGTTTCTCCAAGGAACTTTGACTGATGCTACTACTTTGGTCCTCAACTTTCGAACCTAACGGTCTAGAATTTAAGCAGGGATGTTCTCATAAGACAAACTATCCTTGATACCAATATCTTCAGTAGGTATGATAAGTGAAGGATCTCCCATGCACTTCTTCAATATTGAAACACGAAATACCGGATGGAATACTGCTAACTCTTGGGGTAACTCCTACTCATAATTACATTACCAACCCTTTCGAATATTCTGTAAGGGCCAATGTACCGAGGACTAAGTTTCCCCTTCTTACCAAATCTCATAATACCCTTCATGGATGAATCTTTCAAGTATACCCAATCATTTACTTCAAACTCTAGCTCCTTTCTCCTAACATCGGTGTAGGATTTCTGACGACTCTGCATTGTTTTCAACCTCTCTTGAATGACTTTCACTTTCTTCATAGCTTGGTGAACTAAGTCTGGTCCTATCAACCTAACTTCACCAACCTCAAACCATCCAATAGGAGATCTGCATCTTTTCCCATAGAGAGCTTCATAAGGAGCAATCTGGATGCTAGAGTGGTAACTATTGTTGTAAGTAAACTCAATGAGAGGTAGGTGATCATCCCAATTCCCCTTGAATTTAATCACACAGGCCCTTAACATATCTTCTAAAGTATGAATAGTGCGCTCTGCCTGACCATCTATCTAAGGATGAAACACACTACTTAAGTTCACCTTTGAACCCAAGCCTTTCTGAAAAGATTTCCAGAATTGTGCAGTAATTGTGCTCCTCTGTCTGAAATAATAGATATCGGAACCCCATGAAGTCTGACTACTTCTTGAATATACAACTTAGCATAATCTTTTGTTGAATGGGTAGTCTTTACCAACAAAAAGTGAGCTGATTTTGTCATTCTATGAACAATCACCCAAATAGAAGCATGCTGCATACAAGACCTTGGTAAACGTGTGATGAAGGCCATATTGATCATCTCCCACTTCCATTCCGGAAGTTCTATAATCTGAGCCATACCACAGGGACTTTGATGTTCTATCTTAACTTGTTGGCAATTCGAACACTTAGCAACAAACTCTGCAATGCCCTTCTTCATACTACTCCAACCAATAAACTTCTCTCATATTGTGATACATCTTTGTGGAACCCGGATGGATAGAATATCTAGAGCTATGAGATTCCTCTATGATCCATTCTTGGAGTTCATCCACCCTTGGTACACACAACCTACCTTGATACCTCAATACACCATCTCCCCCTTGTTCAAAAGCCATTACTTTTTTCTTGGTCTTGTTAACACTAATGATGATTCAGCCCAATTCATCACCACTACCCCTCCTTCTGTGGAATCCATTAGTCGAACTCCTAAGCGTGCAAATTTGTGCACATCTTTCGCTAACTCTTTCTTATCATCCTCAAAATGGGCGGTATTACCCATAGACAACCTACTCAAGGCATTAGCAACAACATTAGACTTACTTGTGTAACACCTCGAAAACAAGGCCTAGAATTTTTTTGCAGAAATATACCTGAAGCAGTGAACCACGGCAGGGTTCATGGACCGTGATAGGGTCCACGGTCCGTAAACCTGCCCGTGGTCTTGACTTGGAAGTCACCAGTCTCAGACATCAGACCACGAGCACCTTCATGGTCCGTGGTCTTGATGACGGACCGTGGTGGCACCCGTAGAGTCGAGACAGTGAACCTCCCTAGCTAGCCCCTTAGACCCCCACGCTTAAGTGAGGACCACGAGGACCTCCACGGTCTGTGGTCCTTCACACGGCCCGTGGGGGCATCCGTGGAGCCTTACTAGTAAGCGCCCTTGCTAGTCCTTCCAAACCACAACCTAGGTGGAGACCACGGACACCTTCACGGTCTGTGGTCCTTCACACGGGTCATGGTAGGGCTCATGGATTATGACCCTTACCTAGTAGTCAACAAGTCCAGACCACGACCGGCTTCACGGTCCGTGGTTCCTTTCACGGTCCATGAATGTGGCTGTAGTAAGACGTCTGCAGTTTAAGTTAGGGTTATTTTGGTATTTTCCTTACTCATTGGACACCTAAAGTTCGTCGTTTTAACCCTAAATTTCGTGGTTTTAGTCAGTTTAAGCCTAGAAACATAACTAGAACTTACCCAAGTCAGATCTTTAATCAAATCATAGAAAATTAGAAACGAAATGAGAGAAAGAGTTGACCAACCCTAAGTTCAAGAATGCAAAAAGTTTCCTCCAGTTCCAGCCCCGAAATCAAAAGATTTATCTGTGGAATTCGTCACCAGGTATGTGGGATTTCACTAGTGGATTCCTTTCACCTATTAGGTCCCTAATTTTCAGTCAGTTTCTTGATTCCCTTATTATGACTAGACCTAGAGTTTCTTGAATGTTAGAATTATTGGGTTCTTAGCTATTAGAATGATCAAAATCAGATTAGTATGTTAATATTCAGCTTATTGCATGAATTCCAGAACCCTAGCTATGTATTTCATTAGTTCTTGAATTACACATGCTAGGCTAGATATTTTAGTTATTCAGTTATACATGTCTCAGTTATTAATGCATCAATATCAGTTTAATTATTGCATACTCAGTTTGTATGTTCATTTTGAGCTATCCAATAACTTACAAAAAATCAGTCATAATGTGTTAATCACTTAATCCATTGGGAGCAGCATAATACCGAGTTAGACGAGGGCTCAGCGTACCCAAATAGTCCCAGAACTACTAGCCATGTAGGTTGTAAGTCCCCTCTGTGGGCATCATTTCATTGATCACACCAGCATGCCTCTGGCAGGGTATATTGGGTCCTCTCGATGGGGAGTATACATCGGACTCCATATTTAGCTCATGTAGTTTTACTATTGATTATTAGTAGATCCCACAGTTCAGTCAGATTCCATTGCATTGACCACATTTACAGTTCATTCAGTATTTAGTCATCATGTTATAAATTGGTCATTGCATTCAGGTAGTTCAGGTTCAGTATCTCATCTTACGCAAATTATACTTGCGTTATTGCTTGTTCGCTTATAGGTCTTGTACAACTTTACTCTATCCTGCATGCTCAGTAACTTTCAAGTACTGACGCATACGTGCGCTACATCTTCTCGTGATATAGGTTCAGGTTCTCAGCATCCAAATCACGCTTAGATCGGTTCTCGATCTCTAGTTTAGCAGAATCAGTAGTGAGTCCTCATTCTCCGAGGACAATAGTCATGAGTTTCTTTTTAGTATTTCTAGTCCTTTAGTTTCAGTTTTGCTAGACTTAGTTGGGGAATGTCCCAACATTTCTAGTCAGTTTAGAGGCTATTTTCAGACATAGTTAGATTCAGCTTGGTTATGAGTTAATATTTTCCTTGTATTAAACTCAACAGTTTTCATTCATCTCAGTTAGAGTATATGGGTATTTTCCCCAATCTTTTCAGTTTATTTATAATTATAGCTTCCGCACAGTTTTTAATATTTAGTTATCTTTAGTATGCTCATAATTATGCCAGTAGGGTTAGATTGGGGTCACTTGTGATCCTATGTCCCATGTCCGCGTATAGGGGGTAGTCTCGAGGAGTGACAACTTGGTATCATAGCATTAGGTTTAAGAGTCCTAGGATATGTGAAAAGCAGCACTAAGTAGAGTCCTTTTCATGGGTGTGATGTGCACCACATCTAATGAGAGGAAGGCTACAAAGTGTTTTAGGAAAAATCTTGATTTTCTTGTTACTCTTATCGTGCGTAAGGTATGATCTAAAATTTCATTCAAACTCGGCGTTCTACATTTCAGTGATCATTCCTCCTCGTAGAGCTAACGCTAGGAATACGAATGCCAGAAATGCAAACACAGCTCCTCAAGTTCTTGATCAGGAAGTCTCCAATGCTGAATTCAGGAATGTCATTCAGATGTTGGCTCATAGTGTCGCTAACAAAACAATTAGCGGGTTCAAGCTCCTATGAATGTAAATGGTGGATCAGCAATAGCGAGGGTTCGTGACTTTTTTAGGATGAATCCGCCAGAGTTCTTAGGATTGGAAGTTGGAGAAGATCCCCAGAATTTCTTGGATGAGATCAAGAAGATCTTTGAAGTGATGAAGGTCACTGGGGAATGATCGGGTTGAGTTGGCATCTTACCAGCTGAAAGATGTGGCTCATATCTGGTACACTCGGTGGAAAGAGAACATGGGTACATATGTCGCTCCTATTACTTGGGATTGCTCTAGGGAAACCTTTCTGGACAGGTTCTTCCTAAGAGAGTTAAGGGAGGCAAAAGCTCAGGAGTTCATGAACATGAGACAATGTAATATGACGGTCCAAGAGTATGGGTTCAAGTTTACCCAAATCTCCAGGTATACTCCTCATATTGTTGCTGATTCCAAAGCTCAGATGAATAAGTTCCTGTATGGTGTGTCAGATTTGGTGAAAACGGAGTGCAGAAATGCTATGTTACTGGGAGATATGAACATCGTTAGGCTTATGACTCACGCTTAGCAGGTTGAGGGTCATAAGCTTAGGGAACATGCTAAGGAGAGTAAGAAAGCAAGAACAGACAACTATGAGTATTTCCAATAGAAACTGGGTGGTGGAAATCGCTCACAGTTTCAGCAAAGGTCTTTGACTCCAGCACCTTCATCAACCAGTGTTCCATCCTCCAAGTTTCGGAATAATCAGAAAGGTGGAGCATCATGCTCTAAGTCTCAAGGTAGTATTTCAGGCACCAAAACCTACCCAACTTGCCCTAAGTGTGGTAAGAACCATCCGGACGAGTGTCTTGCAAGAAAAGAATAATGCTTTGGGTGTGGTCAGTCTGGTCACAGGTTGAGGGATTGTCCTTCTAGATAGGGTCAATGAGGTAATAATGGTAGAGCTCAGTTTAATACTTCAGCAGAACCAGCAGGTAGCCCGACTCAGCTGGTACACGTGGAGGACAACACCAGAACATGTTGTATACTCTTTAGGCTCGCCAAGATCAGGAAGATTCTCCTGATGTAGTCACTGGTATGTTACAAGTCTTTGATCTTGACGTTTATGCATTGTTAGATCTAGGGGCTACTCTTTCTTTTGTTACTCCTTTCATAACAGTCAAGTTAGTGTTAGTCCAGAAACTCTCCCAGAACCATTCTCAGCCTCTACTCCAGTCGGTGACCCAGTTATAGCTAGACGGGTATACATAAATTACCGTGTCACAGTCTCCCAGAAAGTCAGCTCAGCAGATCTTGTAGAGTTAGAAGTGGTAGACTTCGATGTCATTCTAGGCATGGATTGGTTACATTCCTATTATGTATCAGTCGATTGTAGACCTAGGATTGTTCATTTTTAGTTTCCAGACGAACCAATCTTAGAATGAAAGGGTAGTAGCTTAGCGCCTGTGGGTCGATTCATTTCTTACCTTAAGGCCAGAAAGATGATCTCTAAGGGTTATCTCTATCATCTAGTTTGAGTTAAGGATTCAAGCTTTGAAACCCCAATTCTTGAGTTAGTTCCTCTGGTTAATAAGTTTCCAGAAGATCTTCTCGGAGTTCCTCTCAATAGGGAAATCGACTTTGAAATTGATCTCCTTCTAGATACCCAGATTATTTCTATTCCTGTTTACAAAATGGCTCCAGTAGAGCGTAAGGAATTGAAAGAGCAGTTGAAAGACCTTCAAGATAAGGGCTTCATCAGACCTAGTATTTTGCCATGGGATGCACCAGTGTTGTTCGTAAAGAAGAAAGATGGTTCTCTCAGAATGTGCATTGACTATACACAGTTGAACAAGGTCACAATCAAGAATAAGTATCCCATCCCCAGGATTGATGACTTGTTTGACCAACTTCAGGGTGCTAGTCATTTCTCAAAGATAGACCTCAGATCGGGTTATCATCAGCTTAAAGTCAGAGATAGTGACATTCCA
>JAJOOO010034827.1:0-12466 GCA_029582685.1 Solanum piurae
ATGTCTCTGCAAAAAGTTTCATGATATTTGCTATTAAATACAATGTGTGCTACCAATATTTTGCTTTTTTAAAGTTCAGAAAATTGCATCAATATTTACAACTACCAGATGCATACTTACAATCTATCCATTTTGATCCAATTTCCAATAAAATCTGGTATGGTTCCAGATATGCTAGTCCCGTCTATCCTACTGCAAACATACGAAAGAGTTAAGAGAATGAAACCTGTCAAATGCTCTTTTAAAATTTTCTTGCTTACAAGTCTGTCATGTTCTTAAGATTGCTGAAGTTTTCAGGTATAGTTCCTGTGAGATTATTGGCAGAAAGAGACCTGCAAAATGATCCATCAATTAACCATGATAACTGAAAAATCACACAACTCGTCCTGATTTGATTGGCACTTTTTGCTTATGTAAAGGGGTGGGCGTTCGGTTCTTCGGTTCGGTTTAATCAAATTTCGGTTCTTCGGTATTCGGTTTTAGAAAGGTGTGCACCATATTTCAAACCAAACTAGATCGGTTCGGTTCGGTTCGGTTTTTTCTACTTCGGTTCGGTTTAGTTCGGTGTTTTTAAATCGGTTTTTCAGTGTCAACAAAAATAAAGAGAGAATATGATAAAGTAATAATTGTTATTCACTTCACACTTCAAACTTCAAAGTAACAACTAATCGTCTAACAATAAAAGGTAAGAACATCAATTTGTTATTCCCACTTCAAGTAACAACATAAAATGATAAAATCATAAAGTAGAAAGTAGAAACACCAAGTTGCTGCTCAAAACTTGAATTAAATTGAGTTTTGTTTAGTTTAGACTTTAGGTCTTTAGGGTATACTATTTTGTTATTTAGATTTTTGCTATTTAAGTTTAGGATCTAAATATAAAAATTGAAATGGGCCAAGAAAAGTTAAAAATTAAGTAATATAATAAATATTTTTAAATTTATTTAATAAAACTTCGGTTCTTCGGTGCACCGTAGTTTCAGGACCCTTGCACCGAACTCCGAACCGAAGAACCGAAGTTCCGAAAAAAAAAACCGACACCGAACCGAAAAACCGAAGAACCGAATTTTTTCGGTTCGGTTTGGTTTTTCGGTATTTATGCCCACCCCAGTTTGATACAATTTGACCAACTTTAATTTTGGAGCTAAATTAGACTCGATTAACTCCAGAAACTATATAAAAGTACTATACGTTACAGTTCTTTTCAAATCAAAATGGTGAGAAAAATGCATTTTAGTTTGACTATTGGGAAGCAAAAAGTGCCAAATAATTTGGAACAGAAGTAACTATAAGTAAATAGTAGACGTCGAATATGAGGTTACTACGTCTTACATAATTCTCAGGCGGCTCAAACTACCAAGGTTCGGAGGAAGAGGTCCTTCAAGTAGATTATTTTCCAAATTTCTGAAAATATCCAATTCATCAATGTGACATCTAATTAGATACACCAAAAGTATTTAGAAAGTTAAAGGAAGTATGCAATATCTTCGACTTACAGTTCTTCCAGTGTGAAAATGTCACCTAACTCCTTGGGAATTGGCCCACTGATACGGTTACCCAAGAGTGACCTATACATATGAGTTTGAACAAAATGTCAGAAGACCAAAAAAAAAAAAGCCTTCTTTGCTGAAAATCTTTTAAAAGATTAAACAGAAAAGAACTTACAAAATAGAGACGCGAAGCTGGCCGTAACTTGAGGGAATCGATCCATTTAAGTAGTTACGAGACAGATCTCTGGAAATGTAAATATTGATTGAGCCTCCAATTTTGCATATTATGATCCACTTCAAATTTTTTCACACTTTTTAAGGATATGGTTTACACAATTCAATAGACTTTGTTTCATATAAAGCAACAAATTAACTTGTTACTGTTATGATTTTATAAGAAAAAAATTGAATAAAACACATACAAGTTTCTGTAATCAGAAAGGGGAGAAATCCTATTAACTGATACTCACAATTCTCGTAGACGAGTAAGATTTGCAAATTCTGGAGGCAGAGTTCCCGTCATATTAAGACCTTTCAATTGACTGTATCAACAAAAAAAGCAGAATTCCTGTCATATTAAGACCTTAAACTATGCAGTCATTTTGAAGATCTAAGACTCAATGGAATATAAATCACAACAGGACATTGTTCTTGGACTCTCTTTACATGTAAATACTTACACGCACTAGGTATTTATATCAAATTAATAACTTATCATAGTTAAGTGATTTAATGAAGTAAAAATGTGTACTAATTAACCATGATAAAGTGATAAAAATTAGTTTAACGAACATGGAAAGCTGAAACGGAAGAAAGTTCAACATGTACCAAAAAGCAAAAACTAGTACGAAATTTAGTTTATGTTAGTGAATTATCAAATGTTGGTTGTGTTGTCACTTTTAATGCAGATTCATGGAAGATTACCAAGCCAAGGGTAATTTGGTGATAGCATGAGGGAAGAGAGATGGAACTCTGTATATAACATACACTCAGGATGGTTCCCCAGGTAGCATGTGAACTATCTCAAAAAGCATGGACGGTAAGCAGGTAAAACTGTCGCATCTTAGAGTTTCTGGTTGCATTACTTGTGTTCATGTGAATGATAATGAGAGATCTAAATTAGATGTGAAGTTCAAAATTTGCACTTTCTTAGGCTATGGTGGTGATAGCTTTGGGTATAGACTCTGGGATTATGACAGTCATAAGGTAATCAGGAGCAAGAATATGATGTACAACAAAAGTGTTCTCAGTTCTGCATAAGAAAAAATTCAAGGGGAAACAGAAATAGATAGAACCGGTGTTGTTAAACCTGAGGATTATGAGGATGATGCACATGAGGAGGACAAACAGGAAACAATAGAGGCATCAGTTCTGCCACAACGGTCTATAAGATAGAGGTTTCCTAGCAACAATATTTCAGTCTCTTGATTACTTGTTACTAACAAATGGCGGTCAGACTAGCTGTTTTGATGAGAATGCAGGTTGATAGCAAGTTCAAGTGGATTCAGGCCATGGATGAAGAAGTGGACTCACTCCATATAAACCAAACCTGGGACTTGGTCAAATTGCCAAAAGGGAAGAAGGCAATTCAGAATAAATGAGTGTACAGGGTGAAAGTGGAGCATGACAGCTTAACTACATACAAGGCAAGGTTGGTAGTAAAAGGTTTCCAACAGAAGACAGGTATTGATTTCACTGATATTTTTTCCGCTATGGTCATAGTACCTACTATTCAAGTTGTGTTAAGTATTGTTGCGGCAAAAGATTTACATCTAGAGCAGCTAGATGAAAAGACAACCTTTCTCCAAGGAGACCTAGAGGAAGACTTGTATATGCAGCAACCTGAAGAGTACTAGAGGTTGGTAAGGAAAATGAGGTATGCAGACCCAAGAAGAGTCAAGGGTTTGAAACAAGCTCCAAGATAGTGGTACTTGAAGTTTGACAGGTGTAAGATGACTATTGGCTTTACTCGGTGTAATGGTGATCATAGTTTCTTCAAGAAGTTTGTAAATACATTATCTTTCTCTTGTATGTGGATGACATTTTAGTGGCAAGTTCTAACATGCATGAGATCATAAAGCTGAAGGAGTAAATGGCTGGTGAATTTTCAATAAAGAATCTTGGTTGTGTGAAGAAGATTTTGGGGCTGAAAAATTGGAAGAGACAAAAGAAATAAGTTGCTGAAGGTGCATTAAGAAGAGTACATTGAGAAGATCTTGAAGACGTTTAACATGGAGGATGTCAAGCTGATGAGAACTCCTGCGGCAGGTCAATTCAAGAAATCTCGCATCAACTTAGCCCAAAATCTGATAAAGAGGAGAACCGAATGGAGAACATACCATATGTATCAACTGCGGGAAGTCTCATGTATTCTATGGTATGTACAAGACCGAATATTTCCCATTGAGTGGGAGTTGTGAGCAGATTCATGTCAAATTCTGGTACAGAACACTGAAATGTTGTGAAGTGGATTTTGAGGTACATGTTGGTCACAAAGGCTATGTCTTTACTCTTATAAGAGTACTACAGGCTATGTGTTTACTCTTGGAAGTGCAACAATCAGTTGGACCACAGAGGCAAAATATGTTGCTGCAACAGAAACATGTAAGGAGATGATTTGGTTGATGAAGGAACTAGGGCAAGAACAAGGATGGAATGCAGGTTGCATAGTGACAACAAAGTGTCATTCATTTGGCGAAGAACTCTACATATCATTCAAGGACGAATCACATTGATATCAAGTATCGTTTCATTTGGTCACTTATAGAGGAAGGTTCATTCAAGATGGATATGATTCAAATTGATGAGAATCCTGCAGATATGTTAACCAAATCAGTTACTACTGAGAAGCTGGGGGGTATGCTCGACTTCTCTTGGCCTAGCTAACTTATCACCAATTCTATGATGCACGATGCGGAAGATGGTATCAGTCCCAAGTAGAAGAATTGTTAAGTTTGTAGGTCTGACCTCGATTAGGATTAAGATTGGAGGACATCCTAAACACTCTACGATTAGGATTTTTCGCACTCTATATAAACTTGGATTCATTCGTGTATTTGTGATCCTCTTTCATTGAGAAACAATAAGAGTTGGTGACTGACCGTGGATTTTCTTCCCCTGGAGGATTTCCCACGTAAAATTATGTGTTCTTTCTTTTCGTTATTATTGCTTTCATTATCGTTATCTCATAACACTAAGGACCTATTCATGATTACTCCCTCCATTCCAATTCATGTGGTAAAGTTAAAATATGTATGCAATTTAAGAAATAAAGGAAGATTTTTTAAACTTGTGGTCATAATATATGCTATGAATTATAATATTGGTATAGCTACACAACTTTTGAAGTTTATATATAGTAGTCAATATTTCATTGCATGTGTTTAGCTATAGAAACTTTCTCATTAAGAGTAAAATGTGAAGTTTTAAAGATGAATGCAAAGCTTACAGTGTTACAATATGGCAAACTGAGCTGTAATTGAATGAACAATCACATGTTAAGTTGCTGACAATTCTACGATAAGTAGGATCCGTTGTGTTAAGACCCATCCCCTGCATGCAAGAGGCTCGGCTGACATTCCATCTGGTCTTAAGTTTCGATGATATTGTTTCCAGAACTTTTACTGTAACATCAAAGTTATATTAAATCACAATCGTTACAAGTTACAATATACAGATGTTAGAAATCATATAGAGTATAGTATTGTTGGACTCCAAGAGAAAATTAAACTATTGCATATTGTGATACTTGAGCTGTACAAAGAGGAATTAGCAAAGGATAAATTATGTAGTTAAACAACAAACCAACAACAAAATATGTTACTACTCCTATTTAGCTATGGGTTATCAAAAGATCTTGTTAGTAGGGAGGGGCGGTGCGGGTTGAACTTTACCCTCTAAATTTTTAATCTGCCTAACAATTTTTTTCATTTTCAACCCACCCCACCCCGCATAATTTTTTTAATATTTTCTTTTTCTAGTTAAGTTTGATACTAAAAATATAATTCATAAAAATAAATTCATTTTTTCATTAAGTTGTATTAAATTAATAGGATAGTGACTTAAAAATTTATTTTTTAGAGGTCAATTGGAAAACATGTAAGAAATTGTATTATTTTTTATTAAACCATTTCATTTACTATCTTGAATATTTTAGTAGCTTTAAAAAAATTATCTTAATAAATAATGTTCTATCACTCTTATAACATGTAAAAAGTTAAAAATAAGTTTGAACCCACATAAAATCACATATACCTGCCACCCGCCCCACCCCACATACATTAGTTTTAAAAAAATCCACTTCAATCCGCCTCGCATCCCACCCGCCCCGCACAACCTTAAACCTACCCCGCCCCACCACACATAGCCTTAAACCCACATCGCCCCGCATCCGCCCCGCCCCATTGTCATCTCTACTTGTTAGTAACGATAATTCAAGGATGGATTAGCAAGGAAATCGATAGCTAATTTCACATAATGCATCATATTGGCCATTGGCAATGTTATCAGTTTAAACACAATGTATCCTATTGGCCATTGGAAATAATATGTAGGCGAAATGATCTGGAAGATCCTTATACTTTGCTCAATTTGTAAGTTAGACCCTTATATTTACGATTTTATCAACTGAACCCTTAAACTCAGGAATTTCACGTTTAAAAGCGTGTATTACATGCACACATAGGATGAGAAAGAGGTTTAAAATATATTATTAAAAAACTATACGTGGAATAATATATTATTAGTAAATTGAGAATGCCTATTTTCCAAAATTAAGACGAAAGTTCAATTACTAAATCAAAATTAGAGGACATAAATGATTTTCACCTTTGTTTTTTTTAGAGATGTCGACAACAACAACTTACTAAATTTTGTTTCTGGGGGTTGGGGAAAAAGAAAATTGCATTGAAGGTAGGTTCAGAAAGCCACATGGTAATGTGAATTGGTGTAATTACTAGAGTGATATACCAATCTAGTAATTACACAACCTAGTGATTATGTTAACCTGCTTATTTGCCATAGTGTAATCACACATGTACAATTTGGTTGCACAACTGTAATCATAAAATTATATTAAATTTTAAAAATAAAGGTTAATTACTTAAAATTGAAAATCTATATTAGATAAATAGAGGCCTTTATAAATTGTGTTAAATTAAATATTTAAGATAAATATTATGTTTTAAAAATATATTAATCAATAAACACATGTTCTTAACTAATATGATAAAAATAATTGATTTACATTTTTTAAATTAGTATATTTTAATTAAATTAATAATAAAAACTAAAAATACAAGATTTCTATGAACATCATAAAATACATGTTTGATAAAAAGATTAATATTATAAATATAATGTCATAAATTATGAAAATATTTGACAAAAAATTATCTATCAAGTCTAACTAAAAAAATAAATGTCTCACAATGTGAAATATCAAATCAATACTACTAAAACAAATAAAATTGAAAATATAACATAATATAAAAATTTAAAATCAAAAAATTAATATAATACTCTAATTATGTCAAATTTTAACATAATGTATATAAATATGATTTAAAAGAAAAGAAAAACGTAAATTTATAACCTTATCAAACAATGAATTCTATTTCAATTTAATAATTATAAGAAACTTGTTAAAAACAACATGTGATTGACAAGTAAATAGAGATAGAGGGAGTAATTGTACTCTGTATAAAATAATAAATAAAAGAATTTATTTGAATAGACATTAATTATGCATAACTCACTTTCAAACCAGCCACCAAATAACCCCTGATTAATTACACAAAGCAACTTGTTTAATTCTTTTTTCAGTATTAACTAATTAACTTTAATTCATTATATTTCTTTAACCTAGATTAGATATTTCCTATGATATATACCATATAGTATTTTTAACTTTTATGTTTATTTTAAAAATATTTTTTACATAATCAATTAAAGGTAATTTAGTGAAAACATATTTACCTTATAGGAGTAAGTAATTTTTTTATGTGGTGATTACTGATTACAACCTAAACACGTCATATTAAATTTAAATCTTTTGTTTTATTGTTCAAATTTCTATCATATTTTGTAGCTATTAACTAAGTAATACATTTTTTATAGTATATTTTGGTCTTCTTATCTATAAATGATATTTAATTTCAAATGTTAGACCATTAATATAATTGATGAAAAAGAAGTAAAATGCAAATATCACCATTTTAAAAAAAATAAGAAAATACTACTACAGCTGAAAAATTAATTTCATATAATAATAATTAGGCACGAGCATTTTTTTTTTTAAGTAGTGTAAAAAAATTCACTTTCATAAACATGCACTCATAAAAAGATCAATAATTGAAAGAAAAAGTTTAGATAGGAATTTCTTTTTCATAACGCATGACTACTTTATGTACTATATTTGATGTTAACCATTTAATAATGTTGAAAAATCAACTAACACAAACAAATAAATACACGAATTTGATTTTCGTATAGTTATTTAATTAAACAGTATAAGATTTTTATATTAAAATATTATTTCACGCCTATTAAGAAAATATAATTTTTAAATATAAAAATATAATTAAAAAATTATTATTATTTTTCTCTTAAATTACTAAAGTGATGCTTATTTTGGAAATAGAAAAAGTACTTATCATATCATAAAGTCACTTTTATATTTAAAAACTTAGAATAAAAAAGTGATGTTTTGAGATGACCATTAAATTGTATGCATTTTCTTCATTGTTTTCTTTTTTTCCGAGTTTTTCAAAAATAGTCTCTCTATCTCCACTAAGTAGTGATAAATTGTTATACACTCTACCTTTTCAAACCTCAAGCGAGATTTCATTGATAGTGAATAGAAGTGTTCACAGTCTGGGTAAAATCGACTCAAACCAAAAAAGTTAAGTCAAATCGATTAAATAAAAATTGAATTTTATTTGATTTAATTTTACATTTTTAAAAATCAATAACAAATTAATCTAATTTTGATTTTGTTAAAAAAAATAAAGAAATAACCAAACTGACAAATTATATACATACTTTTTTAAATTAGATATACATAACATTTATTTTTTTGAACATTTTTAATCTAAAAAATACAATACTTATCTTTTATTTGTGCAACAATATCAGTAGCTTATACATTATTTAGCAAGTTATGTTGTTTAGTATATTGAATTAGGCAACAATACAAGCAAGAAGTAAACATAATCAGAGTTTAAATATAAAATTTTATAAGAACCAAAATGGCACGAAGAGAATTTATTTTCTTTTGAACGAATTGTTATCTTTTTGTGTGTGTTTTGAATGAACAATTTTTTTTACTTTTGTGTATGGTTAATAACTAAATATGAAATTAAATTGAATCGAAAATGATAACAACCAAATCAATAATTATATATTATATTTAATTTGGTTTGATTTTAATAATTTTAAAACCAATTAAATCGATTGGATTGGTTTTGATTTTGATCAACAATCGACACATGACTTATTAGGTATATTGTTATATCATATTAATATGAATATTATAAAGAAAGTTATAGTAAATCTCGTATAATTTTCAAATATAAAAAATTTAAAATAGTAAATTAATTTAACTTTAAAAGCTAACAAAACAAAAAAAAAAGGCTGGCATGGATACTAGAAGCAATCTGCAACAGGAAAATATGAAATTTTAGTTTTCAGATGGCAAAAGTAAAGACAAAAATAGAAAAAAGAAAACGCACACAAAAACAGATTTCCCAAATAAAATTACAGAGTCAAGTAGGTTGAGATGAAATAAAAAAAGAGAAAAATAGTAACTACCTTCATCTTCAGGCAAAAGTTGTGCGTTGACAGATCTGAAACACAGAAAGAGAAATAAAGCACAAAATCGTATACAAGTAGTATCCATTGTCGCTCGAAGAAATTCAATTAATATTGTATAAGAAAAAAAGAAAGATACAATTAGAGGAACAATATATAGAAAGGGGAGTAGAAATTACTAACCATAAATGAAGAACTTGAAAGTCATCTGTTTTTGACGTCGACTACTTCACTCTCTCTACTCTGTACAAAGGTCCTTTTACGAAACTAATAAGTTATCTTATTTTGGCTACATAACTGCACAGTAACTACAATTCGTACCAAACTTACTTTAGGATGCTTTGGTGTTAGATTCATGTACATTATACATATGATGAATAGAGAATTTACCAGCTATCACCATTGCTTTACTTAGTTCTCAAATCACAAATGTAAGTTATTTGTATAACAATAAAGATATATATATGAATCACTTTTATAACAATTAGACCATTTTTTCTTTTTATATTGTTTTTGTATATAGAGAGTCCTAAATATTCCCTTTGTTGCTTTCAGTTTACGTGATTTACTTTTTTTTTTTTAAAAATGATATATTTTTATATTAAATAATAATTTGACTATAAAATATCTATTTTATTCTTAATAAAATGATTTACGGCCATACAAATTTCTATCATTCATTTTAGACCATAAGTTTTAAAAGTCTTTATTTCTTTCTTAAACTTCGTATCGAGTCAAAGTACCTCATATAAAATGGGACGGAGGGAGTACATGGTAAAAAGTTGGCCCAATAATTTAGACCTTAAGATTTCAAATTTAAATTCTAGGTGTTACATTTTTATTTTTTAAATCCCTAAATAAAAATCATACAATCATCACTACCTATCAAATCAGTCAAATTTAAATTCCACAAAATGAAAAGATTGTCTGGGGGCTGAATAGAACATGAACTAGACATTAGAAAAAAATTAAGAGAGGGGGTCACGTGGGCTCCTATGTTTTCTAGCTGAATATTTTTGACTGGGTCTTCTCCATTTGCAGCATTTATTTATTTGTACGAATAAATTAAATTGTGTAGGTTCGTTTGACACAGTATATTAGCAAAAATAATATATATATTAATTTTTTGAATTAATTTTTTTTTTTATATATATTTTGTATAACTAATACTTACACTGTATTGTGTATTAAGTTATGTATTATTAATACTAAGAATTTTAGGTTTTAGTAATGTAGTGAGTTTTAAGACCCCATTTCCCCTCAAAATCTTTTACATCTTTTCCATTATAATTGTGAAGGGTATCTTTGTAAATAAATATTTTTATACAATGTAAACGATTTTTAATACAACAAATCAAACAATGCATAAAAAATAATTTATGTATAATTAATGCAAACATTACTAATATAATATATTTCATTTGACGTTATTCTCATATACTCTACTAAACGACACTACTAAACAATCCTAAATGTACCTTAATAAAATATCTAATTAATTATACACCTGGAGATTGAATTTTCTGCCTACCCTCTCAACCAAGTAGACTAATCAATATTTTCATATAGAGAAAAAACAGTTTGTTGTTATTATTCAGTTTCTTTTCTTTGTATGCCATGTACTACCAAGGGTGAATTTAAGGGTAAAAAATGGGTCATCGAAATTCGTGGTCATCCGACAAAACTCGATATATTATTTGTATAATTTTTAAAATATACTAAATATGAAATAAAGAAACCCATGATCACAAATGATTGGATGGTTCACTGGTTCAAGGGTTGGTTTTTTATTGTGAGCCTGAGGGTTCGATTCCTAGAGAGGACCTCTTTTTAAAATCAATTAAAAAGTACCATTGTTTGTTATTTTTTTGAAAAAATTTTATTTTCTTTTTATAAAGTGTACTTTTTAAATTTCTTGAGATGCGAAATTGCATATATATATTTTTATAAATGGTTTCTTTTAATAATTCTTTTTCAATCAATAATTCATATAACAAATGCATTTATTTTTTCTTGTGACATAGTACTCGAGATTTATCAAACTTCTAATAATTTTTTCCTTTAATATTATTGTTTCCCGAAAATCGTATTTAATAGTTTTCTTATGGAAAACCTATAATCCATTATTGCTAAATTAAATGAGGCCCTCAAATTTGTGAGCCTAAAATGGTTGCCTTTTTCTTAAAAGGCAGAGTCACCCCGACAATGGTGCACTTGTCCTTTTGAAATGCTAAATTCGCCTCTGTGTACTAAGGCTGACAAATGGACAGGGTTTTGGCCGATCCGGTTCCCGTACCGGTAAGTCCGGTACCGGTTGAACCGGTAAGGAACTGATCTTATAGGTGCCGAAACTAGTACCGAAATGGAATCCGGTTTTTATCCGGTTGATCCGGTTCGGTAAGAACCAGTTCCTGTCTGGTTGATCCGGTTCAACGGTAACTTCCATTTTTATTTTCTTTAAGTTGAACGTTAATTATAGCCGTTGGGCCCTTTTAGCCGTTGGGCTGGGGCCCAAAACGGCTCAAAACAGTCCCCACCCCACTCTAGCCCCTTAACACTATAAATATACCCATATTATTTTATTTAAATCACAAATTCACAAATTATTTCATTAACATCTTACAAAATCTCTCAATTATCAGTCTCTCATAAATTCAAAATTATTATTTTGTCATATTGACTTGGAGTTCGGATTTTGGAGATTTATTTGAAGTAAATCGGAAGCTTCAATTGGCATCTCTCAATTCCGGCCTTGGTTATACGTCTACTTTTACGTAGACGTTCGGTACATTCGTTCCAACTTCAATTTTTTATTTGTTTATTAATTAAGTTTTTTTTTTGTTATATTATCTTGTTGTTTTTCATAATATTAATTATTTTAAACTTGAACATGAATTTGAAAAGAAATAGTGGTAAAATACCAATGTCGAAAAGAAAAAATAATAGGGGAGGAGGAAGTAGTTATAATTCTAAAAATTTGCCACCTAGATTTAGAATTAATACTAATGATTATACTCATGTTGATGAAACTTCTTTTACATGAGACTCACGACCTATTGAATTTAATTCCGAAAATGAAGTAGATCATGAGACTTTAAATAGATGTTTTACTAATTTTGAGGAAGAATTAGATGAGGAAGTAGAAATAAATGAGGAAGATGATGAGA
>JAJOOO010034828.1:0-10108 GCA_029582685.1 Solanum piurae
TGTACTCATGTGAATTTTATCGTCTTTACAAAAATTTCTATTCATTTAACATTTTTTAAGTTTAGCTTATCACACAGGTAGGTGAAAATATATTTGATCTCTTTTTCAAACACCGTTAAGTTGTAAAAAACCGAATAAAACCGAAAAAAACCGAAAGAACCGACTAAAACCGAAACCGAAAAAACCGACTTTGCGTGGTTTGATTTGGTATTTAGATTTAATAAACCGACATAATTGGTTTAGATTTTTTTTAATGAAAAACCAAACCAAACCGACCTATGTACACCCCTATATGTAAGGCCTAAAAGATACTAATTACACCAGATCACATACAAAAAGAAATTCTCGAAATATGATATTTATATATGGACTAAAAGATATTCAAGTGCACTGATCAATTACACTTAATGTTAGACCAAAACAAATTCACTGAATCTAACGTTTAATAAATATATTTAAATATACCATCATTAACACCAAATTATTTACCCAATATTAATCATCAAAGCTTATTTTTCTATGTGACCTAATAGATAACACTCACACCAAAAAAAATTATGACTTATGGTGTTTATAAAAACATAATACAGAATAACAATTACACCAAATCATCACACCATGTACACTATCAATTACACCTAATAATCTACTAAAAATATTAATAAAATTTATTTTATACTAAACCACAAAACCATCATTTCACCAAACCATTTACCAAAGCAGAATCACGCAATATGAATTTTATACTAAACAACAAAACCCTACAAATTAAAGCAACGAATAAATACCAAAAAATAACACACCACTCAATATACCCAAATCCAATCTATAAAAGTGATTGATAAACGACTTAATTAGATTTAACAAAAAACATATACCCAACATAGTAGATTATAAGATAACGATCATGAAAAAAAATTCAAATATATTAAATAAAATAATTAAAATAATCACGTAAAAAAACACTAATTCAATGTGATTTATCACAAATACCTGATGCATCCCATCGTCCGTTGCGTTGAATTAGAATTGAAAAATTGTTGGTATGTTTGAACTGTCGATCAGAAGGGAGTAGAAAGAGACTTTTATTTTTGTTTTAATTTTTTTTTATGGGAGGGAATATATAACAAATCTGAGTAAATCGTGGAGGGTAAAAGAATTGGAGAAAATCAGGGATTATAAGAAAATCGTGGCTGACTAATTCTACGCTTCCTTTTTTTTAATACTAAATTCTAGTTTTGAAAAAAAACTATTGCTATATAGGCGAATTTTTTTTTATTGCTATATATAGTAATTAAGGTACTTAAATTGTATATTTAAGTTTTTTGCCCTTAAAATAAATGGCTAAAATTTAATTTCTCAAAGTAAATCTCTAATCATGATTTAACTAATAAATACAATATATATTTAGTATTAAAAGTTATTATAATCTCACAATCTTAGCAACATATTATCTTGTCCATAAATATAGAAAAAAAAGTTTTCTTCCTAATATTTTTTAGTAGATTTTTTTTTCTTTTAAATAATCTTTTTATTGTAATCTTTGTTTGAAACTTTCTCTATGAAAAATCAGAATTGAGAAATGAACTAAAGCCTAAGCTAACTAGTCAACTAAAGGTAGAATTGTAATTAAATAAATTACTACTAAAATATCGATTCAGCCGTTAAGAAAATAACTTAAATCATTACTAAATCGATAACTCAATAAGAAGAAAAACTTTTATGCTTATATATATATATATTTTTTTAAAAATGTTACCGATTATATGAACATTGAATTGACGCCAAATAATAACTAATGTTAATTTTGAAGGAAATAGAAAAAAACGGTGAAATAAAATAGGAAAAATAATAAACTCTTCAATAGCTAATGGTTAAAAAGAAAAATTCAAGGAAAAAAAAACAATAAAAAGATAACTTAAAAAGAAAACAAAAATAACATCCTGCGTAAAAAGAAAATTAGGAAGAGAACTCTTTTCCCCTAAATTTATGAACAAGATAGTATGTTGTTAAGATTGTGGGGTTATAGTAATTTTTAAAATTAAATATATAATATATTTATTATTTAAATCATGATTAGAAATTTACTTTAGAAATTAAATCATAGCCATTCAATTTAACCTATGTCATGTGTCACTAATCTAAATAGGAATTTGGGAAAAATGGAGAGAGGAGTCGGATCCGACAAACACCAACAAACCTGAACCCTCTAAAAACAAGAAAACACTCCTCGTCTTTATCAATGACGTTGATGTTCGGGGTCGGTTTTTACATATTTCAATTATTTTACCAAATACTCGCTACTTTTAATCAATACAAATACCGATCACCAAAATTCAGACAAAAGAAATCACCTAATATTTTTTTTTTCACTAAAACAAAAATTTGAGACTTGTAATTTCCTCCCAACTTTATTTACCACTAGGCCCAGCCTTGATCACCTTTTTAGTACGTACTCCTCGTTGACATTTGGAATTTTTTAATGTTTTCCTCCTAATTCTATTCCGGAAGTGCTTTTGTTATTAATTATTTGGTATTTTCTCTTTGTAATTGTTTATTATACGTGAGGTTTTAGTGGTATATTACTATATTATTATAGTTATGTATTTGGTGTTAATAGAACCTGTCCATGCTGCTGAAGCCAGGTTAGTTGCTAGAAAAATATTAGTGAAATTTGTTAAAGTATCAATATCAATATCAATTATTTAAATTCCTTTCTGTAGTTAGTCAATAGTTATCTGAAAGGGATCAATTAACTAGAATAATGATGTCTTTAAAATTATAATAACGTAAACTTGTCATTTCCATCTTTATTAATTGAAATGTCATCATAGTTTACGAGTTATAGCAACCAAATATATTACTCATATATAACTTATAAACTTATTTTAAGGTACCATTCCATCCAAGGAGGAACATTATATTATAATTGTACTAGCTAGTTATATATAATAAAGCTTTTTCATATGTCAAACTATGAAGAGTTCCATGTTGATCGTTTAAAAGGATGAGTGGTCTCTTTAGTATGATTTGGACAATCTAGCTTTTAGGATTGAATTAGACCTAAAATTCACTCTTTACATGGTATCAAAGCTGGACTCGAATCCATCCCAATTCTTATTTTTATGGATGGATAGTCTTCTCAAGCTTTTGGGGTGAGTGAAACACAAGATCCATCTCCAGGTTCGGAGCCAGCTTTGGGTCAGGGGTTCATCTGAACCTCCTTCGGTGAAAAATTATACTCCCTCTGTCCCAATTTATGTGACACTTTTCGTTTTTCAAAAGTCAAACAATTTAAGTTTGACCGGAAATTTGCGCGTGGAATCTTCAATTTTTTTGAAATGAAATTTATATATTTGTAAATTATGTAAAAAGTACTATAAGTCACAATAATTGACGATTCAAAATAATTAAAAGATATATGAAAAAATTACGGTCAAAGATAGACTTGTTTGAATCTCGAAATTTGAAAAGTGTCACATAAATTGGGGCGGAGGAAGTACTATTTATACACGATTATTTTATATATATAAAAAGTAGATGTCAAACCCCTTTTGACTAATTCATATATTTACTTTTTCAAATTTTGAACCCTCTTAATAAAAATCATAACTTTATCCCAGTCTATCTCACAAAAGATATTTGGGCTACCTAATCAACCTTTTATAAATCATAACGGTCTATTATAATTTGGTGAACATATAATAAGTACACGCCAAATTGTAGTTCGATCAACTCAACTTGCCTAATTCAAAACCAATATTCCAAAAGTCATCATCAACCTAAAAAGCCCACACAAAAACTCTCATCACCAATATCCATATAAATATCACCATCTTTATACACAATATCATCAAATCATTTATCTCCTCATAAAAATGTCTTCTCTATCCAATAAATACAAATCCAAAATAAAAACTTCAATACTCATAGCCGATGTAGCTTCATGGATATGTGCAATTAGCCTCATGGCACTTGTATTAATGAGTTCTGTTAGGGAAAATAACCTTAGGAATTGGGATTCTCATGTAGTAAGAGGAAATCCATTATCGATGTCTCATCGACCGTGCGACGAAATATATGTAGTTGGAGAAGGAGAAACGTTACATACAATTAGTGATAAGTGTGGTGATCCTTATATTGTTGAAAGGAATCCACATATTCATGATCCTGATGATGTTTTTCCTGGACTTGTCATCAAGATTGTTCCTTTCAACAATAACAAGTCATTGAGATAGTACTTAATTTGGTGGAACATTTTACCTTTATAGCCTCAACAAATATATGTTGAATAAATTGCTCTGTATATGTATAGAAATAAACTCATGTGGGGAGCATAAATTATTACAGAAATGGAAGACTTATATACTTATATATATATATATATATACACTTCTTGCTTTGAACTCGTTTCCTTTCTTTCTTCTTTATTTTAGATCTCATGGAAATGTCGAGGGACCATTTGACCATATAATTTGGACTTTAAATTTGATATATTTGTCTTTGTCTATGGTATTTGGACAAAACTTCAATTTTAAATTCTAAATTCACCTATAGATAGAATTTCAATTTCAAGTTTGTGATTTCAGTTTGTTTTGAAATTTAAAACTTGACTCATTTTTATGATGTATTCTTGAAAAGTATTATTTTGGATAGTGGCTATTGCATTTTCAGATCAATCAGTTCACTAGGCTGCTGACTTGCTGATACAGCACATTCACAATCCTTATCTTCAGATTTAGGCCCTTAGGGAGGTAATTTAAACATGTTATCTATTTTAAGGCTAAATTAAATGGTTGTTATCGTTAGAGTGGATAAAAAGTCTTACATTTGTGGGGGAATGGACGTGGTCTGCTAATATATATTTGGACAACCCTCCATATAAGCTAGCTTTTGAGTTGAGTTAGACTCAAGTGCTATATCTTTCAATGATTTTAGAGTCGGGTTCAATCCCCATTTGGGTTTTCGGTCTATCCTTGTTTGGGTTTCCGATCCATGCTCCAGTTGAGCCTGAGCATGAAGAGGGTGTTAGAGTACTGGGTAAAGGACTTGAACAATCCCCTTCATGAGCTAAATGGGGTATTTATTTATTTTCTGGAATTTGGGAACTGATAAAATTTTGAAAATATTTTTTCGAAAAGAAAATATTTCAAAGAGAGAAAAATTTCCGTGGCAAATACACTTGAACCAGATTTGAGATAGTGATTGCACAAAGGTTGCGGCTCAATCGGTACATGGTTACGTCAAATTAATACGATTATTATTATTAAATATGTATGTAGCAGATAATTAATTATGACTATATATTATATTCAAATGTATGTATTGATCTGAAGGGACTGACACTCCTCCCATATGGATCCCCAAAATTTGCCTCGATGCACCCTTAAATGAGCAACATCTGGCCACTTATTCAATCAATGGTCTAAACTTAATCCCCTTAACTATTTGCTCGAGTTATTGTTTCTCAACCATAGTAAGACAAATATTTGAGGAAATTAATTTAGACCATTGATTGCATAATTAAGTGGACAGATTGTTACTCGTTTAAAGGTATGAAAACACGAGGGTATCCATATCGGAGGGGTGTTGAGTCCGACTTGACGTAAACAAATAAGTTTTTATCTATGATAATAGTTAAAGCCACAAGTTTCTAGTGGGTCGATTGTAGTTAAAAGTTGACTTTTACTCCACGCTTTAATTTTTTTTGACAAAGTCATCTTTCCCTTTTATATAAATTTATTAGTAATATATACTAGTATTTAATTTTTTGACAATTCACCAAAGAATAGAGGACCAAAGTGAAGTTTTTTTAACTCCTGAAGTCATTTCCTTAGGGTTTTGTTCATATTTTGTTGGTTTAGTTTTATATTTTATGGGCAATTTTAATGAAAAAGTCATGGTCTTAACCATAAAATATGGGCAACACTTTTTTGGCGTGCCTTTAGTGTTAGGAATTTTGACAATTTCTGTTGAAACTGATGCTTATGACGTATGTTGTGTCTGAAATGAAGTAAGTTACATTTGGCTAAAATTGTTGAAAAGACTTGAATGACGACTGGGTCAGCTACGATTAGTTGGAATTTTTTTCCAATTAAAGGTTGGTTAAAGTTTGATAAATTAGGTTACTCATTTAATTTGGCAAGCATTTGTTGGGTGCTCAACTTTTTGAAGAAAATTGTGCTAGTTTGATTTAAACATGTAATACAATGTTAAGAATATTTTTGGGATAGTTTAACCTAATAACACTCATGGAAAAAAGAAAAAATTATCCTCACACAATTCTTGTCACAAGACAAAAGTTAATCCAACATCAACATCTTTTGTATTTTATTTAAGGCATAACACACAACTATGTCTTTTAATTTGATCTTATTTTATATTTATGTTCTTCAATTTTTGGTGTGCATAAGTAGACACTTAAATTTGTATAAAGTTGAACAAATAAACACACACGTTTTTACGTGACACCCTACATGACAATTTGAGTCCGACGTGATATCCTATGTGTATTATGTCACATAGGACTCGTGTGTCTACTTATTCAACTTTGTACAAGTTTAAGTGTCTACTTGTGCGCACAAAAAAATGAAGAACATTAATATGAAATATGATCAAATTAAAAGACATATTTATGTATTAGACCTTTATTTATCATGGACTGAATATAGTAACATGAGATGTCTCAGGTGATATATATGTCCTTATATTTTTTTGTTATTGTAGAATTGCCTGATGAGTATAAATTGAGAACATTAACTAAAAAAAACTTAGCACCGATCGTGTTTCTTCTGCCACTCCACATCTTCTTGGCAGTAAAAATACAAATCCAACACTCATTATTTCTTTTGATAATTTTTGGTTGACAGACAACACTAGATCATTAATTTTTGAAGATTTGAGTTGAATCTGACAGTTGAAAATTATTGAAATTGGTATTAAAAGGTTGAATCATGTCAAATTTGAAGTTGATTTGAACAATTTGTATCAATTTTAAAGAAAATGTATGGAGCTCAAATTTCTATACAACAAATTATGATGATCTTGATGAATCAATAAATTTTTTGCCAAAAATCAAAAAATAATTTGGCAATCCATTATATATGGTCAATTGAAATTGCCAAATTGGCAAATCCCAAATGACCATAACATGTTGCATTGGTCAATTTGTATGCACATAACATGTTATGGTGATTATCAGGAATTAGCTAAAAAAATCCACGATCACCATAATTTGCTATTAAGGCAAGTCTCTTACGGACTCTCTGTGATTTCACTTTTGATTTTGGTGAAATGATTATTATCTGTTTAATTTTTTAAAGAATTTTCTTTTTAAAATAGTCATCCACCTAATTAATAATTAGATTAAATATAACCAGTAAAAATATCTCCTTTGATTGATCCAACATTCTCCTCACTTTGATAGTGAATCACCTACTAAAAGGATAGACCTGCACGCCTTATTTGAGACTACTAAAGCAAGCTATGGACTCTTTCATCAAATAAGAGATATAACATATTTTATGATCTTGTATAATCAATGTATATCATCTAAAAAGGTATAAAGTAGATTTGGCTGGGAGGATATATTTAAAAGGCCAAATTTTAAACAATGACAAAAAAAGAAGAAGAGAAATTGGCATAAATATTTATCATTTTAACTTGATTTCAACTGACATTTATATCTTCTAATTTTGAGTGTGCACAAATAAATTAAACTTGTATAAAGTTAAACAAGTAAACACATAAATTCTACGTTATATAATACACATAAAACATCATGAAAAACACAAATTATCATATAAGACACCACATAAAAAACACATATCTACTGATTCAATGTTACATAAATTTAAATATCTAACCACCTAATTATATAAATAATCCGTAAAATATTATATTTATTTCAATCATCCCTCTTATTTAAGAAATCGATCTGAACTTGGACAAAATTCCTCTCGATGATCTGGACAGACCCCTTTAGATACAAAAGGAGGTGGCAGTTTCTTTATATTGGATATAAAGTAAAGACGTGTAGAAACCAAACTCAAACATGACATGTCATGGCGGTTTGGACAACATATGACTCATCTGCTTTGCGTGACCTTTCTATAACTTGACGCAAAATTACCAAAAACCTCATATATGCGCCACGTGTCCTATCCATTCTCAAATACTACATGAACAAATCTAAGTACTCCCCGCACTAAATTATTTTATCTCACCAAACAAATGGTTTGGACACCTAATTAATAGCCACCTTCCCTAAAAAAATATTTGGTCAACCACTTAAAAAGAAAACACCACTTGTATTTATATTGATATTAAATTGTTTTTTCTTTTTCTAGATTAGTAAACAAAATCATTTAATATCAATTCCTATTATTTTCATGCATGGAATGTGTCCTTTTTCGCATTTTTACTAGCTATCATATGATTAATAAGGAATAATCTACCATGTATAATGGAAGACATAATTTGAAATCCTAAAGGTGGATTTATTTGACATATATACTATAATTTCTTTTATGGGAAGCCAATATATTCTCTATTTCAACTTACGTAGCATAATTTGAATTTTGTGAGTCAAACAAATTAAATATAATCATGTATTTTGACATGAAATTTTCAAATTTTTAAAACTAAAATTTATATATTTAAAAACTAGGTTTAAAGAATATACTATAAATCATAATAATTAATAATTTAGTATTTTTTTATATATTTTAAATTTGGAGCAATTACTTTAATTACTTCAATAGAAAAAAAAAGTCATTCAGAGAAATGACTATATGTGAGAAATTAACTTAAATCTATCAGTAATATTTTTTTCTCCCATCAAAATAATTTCCTCAGGAATATGGCGCGTTTAATTAGTCAAAATTTTCATAAGTAGACCAAATAAAGATGAAATATATAGTTGAGATGACTTTGAATTTCAACTGCCTAAACCATTAACCATCAAACACGACTAAAAATAACACCAACTCCCACCTCCCTAACCCAAATTCAATTTTCTTCTATATATATAATTATATCCCTTCTCAAACTTCATTAAAAAAAAAAACTCATTCTTCTTCCTCTGTTTATCAAAATTTTGCTCTGTTTTTCAACAAAAGAAAAGCACACTCAACTCACGAATTAATTAATTATGGCGTTCGTTTTAGTATCAGGAAAATCCACCAAAGCACAATTAGTAGCCGTAGCAGATGCAGCTTCGTTGTACTGTGCTATTTTCATGTTGGGTCTGCTTTTAATTAGCTCAGTGAAAGAGAATTATTCAACTGATGGAGATGGAGCCGTCATTAAAGGGAACCACTTCCTGAGCAGACCCTGTGATGAAATTTATGTGGTCGGAGAAGGAGAAACGTTACATACGATTAGTGATAAGTGCGGTGATCCTTTTATTGTTGAGGAGAATCCACATATTCATGATCCTGATGATGTTTTTCCTGGTCTTGTAATCAAAATCACTCCTAGGAACAGATCGTAGATATACTGTTTCTGTAATTTAATGAGGTTCTTTGTTTTCCCTAAATCCTGCGAGCAGAGCAGAGCAGAGTCTACTCTGTTTTGCTCGCGGAGATTAGATTTTTCTCATGGGAATTAAACTGTTTTTTTTCTTACTTTTTCATTTAGCTTTTGGGGTTCTGTAAATGAATGATAAGAATAAAAATTTAAAGATGGTGGAGTTGAGACTTGAGCAGGGGCGGCTCAACGTTATCGGAGGCCTAAAGCGAAATCTTAATTAGAGGCCTAAAATTTAGATAAACCTCACATGCATTTATTGAAAATTTATTTTTCTTACATTTTTAAATACAAAGTATTACTTAATAGGTTTTTATATATAAATGATCTATTCGATTTCTTTTTCAATTATTAGTTTTAAATAAAATTTTATCAATTCAGCGTTGAAAAATATTAATTTTACTTATATGAATTGTTAACATAGTTCTACAAGTAATAAGTGGACAAATTTCAAATAAATATGGTTGTTGATAATTTGGTTGCCCCACATTTTACTATGGTTGTTGTAATGCTTGAAAATCTAATAAGAAATGGAAAAAGAACTTACAATTCACTTTGTTCAACACTTTTCGACTATTAA
>JAJOOO010034831.1:0-10489 GCA_029582685.1 Solanum piurae
GCATCGCCCTTTTCTTCTGCTTCTTCTTTTTCGTTGAACTTTCCATATTCTTTCTCTTTCTTTGAAATGCCCACACTGCACCACCATTTCCTTTTGATTCGTAAAACTGTGATGAATAGGAAAAAATTAGAAAAGTCAACAATTGTTCTTGCTTCAAAATTATTGTTTATGATAGTGTTTGAATGTGATGAACTTGAAGATCTTTTTAATGAAAAATCTATAATTTCTTCATTTCAAATTTCAGTCATTATTTAATCGATCTTTCAATTGTGGCCGAATTTGTTCTATTGCAATTGTGACTGAGTTGAGGAACATGGATCTCAATGTTTGAAAAAAAAATTCTTTCTAAAATTGTGAATAAATAAAAAGAAACAAAAAAAATAATTAAAAAATCAAAATTTAAATAATGTTCTACGTGGCACTGATGTGGCAATGATGTGGCAATGATGTGGCGGTGACATATCAATGACATGGCGCGTGTGAAATTCACTTGCCATTGTGAGACTGGTATTATAATTTTAGGGTGATATTAAAATCACTTGAGAAGAGTTTAGGGGGTAAATAATTACCCGTAAAGTTAAAGTGTTAAAGTAAGTTTTACTGCCAAGTTCAGGGGGGATTTTATGTATTTTCCCAATAATATACTATATTTGATATTTAATTAGAATTATGTATAAAACTAAAGTTAGAATCCTCCAATCCATAACTAATACAGTACTATGTAGTATAAGTTATAAGGCAATGTATAATTTTATTATTTCCCTCCAATAAAAGTTTGTTAATCAAGAAAACCATCAAATCCATCCGCCATAAAAAAATATCTGCAACTCTACCTAATAGAGGCTAAAGAAGCTCGATAGTGATAGCTCTCATCTTCACCATTCCACAAACAACTAAACCCTAAAAATTCTTCATTCTACAAATTCAATCATCCCAAAACCCTAATTCCTCTTCCTTTCTACCCATGGACTTGGTTTATTCACCGATGGCCAAATGCATTTCAGCTCCGTTTCCTTCTTTCACTCATCGGCCACTTGCACTTTTTTCTAGGGTTTCCATTTCCCCCAAATATGCAAATGCTCGTCGTTTGTGGAAGATGTGTTCTGCTTCCAGCTCAGATACACTTGTTGATAATGGTCCGGTCAAGGAAGTGCGTAAATCTCTTGAAGTTGCTAGTAAGAAAGAGGATGAGTATGGGAACTTGAAATCTTGGATGCACGAAAATGGATTGCCTCCTTGTAAAGTTGTTATTAAGGATAGGCCTTCGCATGATGCTAAACATCTGCCTATTCACTACGTTGCTGCCAGTGAGGATCTTCAGGTCCATTTCGTATCCGGTTGTTTGATTTTTCTTTGTTTCTTGATTAGGTGAGGTCAACTTGTACTTTTGCAGGCTGGTGATATTGCTTTTGCTGTTCCAGATACTTTGGTGGTAACGCTTGAGAGAGTTCTGGGAAATGAGACCATTGGTAAAGTGCTGTCTTGGTTTTTGCAAGTACACTATCCATTTGATAACTATGAATTTATTGTTATGTAGCTTGTCAATTTTTTTTTTTAGAAAACAAATCATGGAACAATGTCTAAATCCACATAAAATTAGATGCATTGACGAAGGAATCCTCACACCCTGCACCCAACCCCGGCTTTCCAATAAACTCTTCTAAAGTCTGGGAAATAGATAGTGGCATTGATAGAAGCAATTCAAGAGATTCTAGTTTAAATAGCTATATGCATTTGATGGTTGGCCAAGAATGCTTTGTTGGAAATAATGAGTGTTTTAATACAAGATGGATAGTTAATGTTTGTGCTGGAAAAATAGATAGTTGATTAGAAAAGTTTGTTTTACAGCGGAACTCTTGACAACAAACAAATTGTCTGAACTAGCCTGCTTAGCGCTTTATCTAATGTATGAGAAGAAACAAGGAAAGAAGTCTTTCTGGTATCCTTATATAAGAGAACTTGATCGCCAGAGGGCAAGGGGACAGCTGTCTGTGGAATCACCTCTTTTATGGTCAGATGCTGAACTCGATTATCTGACAGGGAGTCCTACCAAGGTATTTTAAGTTTCCATCTGCTGATAGATATCAGAAGTCCTTTCTTCATTGATAATTTTGGTGAAAACTTAGGCTGAAGTTTTGGAGAGGGCTGAAGGGATCAAGAGAGAGTACAATGAGCTTGATACAGTCTGGTTCATGGCTGGATCACTATTTCAGGTTTTCTAATTTGTTCTATTCTGATGTTTTCTCATTTGTCCACCATAGCATTCATCTTAGCGATTAGCCAATTATGTGATTGATTCTGATTTTAACAACACTCTTTCTTGTGCAGCAATACCCATATGATATACCCACTGAAGCATTTCCGTTTGAGATCTTTAAGCAAGCTTTTGTTGCGGTGCAATCATGTGTTGTACATTTGCAGGTTCGTCACCCTGATAGTGGCATTTTGTTAAGTTTATATTTCTTATAGATCTATGTGTAAGAATGACTAAGCCAATTGAAGTCCTTATCAACACCAGAAAGTTAGTCTTGCGAGGAGGTTTGCACTAGTCCCATTGGGACCGCCATTATTATCATACTGTAGCAACTGCAAAGCAATGTTAGCAGCAGTTAATGGTGCAGTGCAATTGGTCGTTGACCGCTCTTATAGCGCCGGAGATCCAATTGTCGTGTGGTACGTAATCTGCCTTCTACATTTCTTGTTAATATTTAAGTTTTTGTTTCAATTCAGAACACAGCAATTACTACTACATGGTTGTGTTTCAAATCTAGGATGGCACTCCAATTTGGTGGACATACAAACTCTTTTTTGTTTGGAATTTTCACCTCTATCAGAGACTTGTAACTAGTTAAAACTTTAGATGGATAGTTTACTTACCTTGTCAAAAAATAATAAAAAATGGATGGATAGATGGACTTTGCTTTAAGCATAACAAAATGTATTTTCCTATGCCTGTTGTTTGGCAAGAGATCTTGAGCAATATGTTCCTGCATTTATGTAGGTGTGGACCCCAACCTAATTCAAAATTACTCATTAACTATGGGTTTGTTGATGAAGAAAATTCATATGACCGTCTAATGGTGGAGGTAATATTTATTACTTAAACCAATCTTCACACAATTGCGTTAGTTCTTCACATTGAAATAATTGTCTTTAATACAATTCAGGCAGCACTAAATACTGAGGATCCTCAATATCAAGACAAGCGACTGGCTGCTCAAAGGAATGGTAAACTATCGGTGCAAGCTTTCCAGGTAGAATTCTCAGTTTTGAGGCTTTTCGTCAGTGATTTGTTTTTAATTTGAAGAGTTCTAAACGTTCCCATACCACAACAGGTATGTGTGGGAAAAGAAAGAGAGGCTGTGTTGGAGATGCTTCCCTATTTGAGATTGGGATATGTTTCAGATCCTTCAGAAATGCAAACTGTTTTATCATCTCAAGGCCCTATATGTCCGGTAAAATCTCCTGGCTTCTGTAAGCTTCTTGATTATGGTTATGTAAAGTGGCAATTGCATGGACCAAAGAGAAGTAGAGATTCTTGTTGACTTTACTTTCTTCTCTTGTTGGAATCATAGGCGCCCATGTCTTAATAATGGTGTGTGATATATTTAGCTGAATCCAGGCATTTTAATTTCAATATGAACAGGTTCATAAAAGGATGCTACCTACTGTCTGTTTTCATGTGGCAGTTGATATTCATTTATTAACTCCTACCAAGTGCAGATTATTTTTTACACGTCGTTTAGTTGTTGATGTAGTTCAGTAGTGTATCATGTCATGTAGCATGGAGCACTTGGTGCTTTTCTAAATGAGGAGTTTGATGCTACTAAGAGAAGCTTTGGTGTCCTATTTTATGCATATCTTTCTCTCCAGTTTTACAAAAAGTTATTTCATGGTGTCTGGCATGTAATTGCAGAACCATACTCTGTGTAAAACAAGTATAAAAGGAGACTAAAAAAGATTCAGAACTCCCAACTAGTCACTTAAACCACAATTATAGCAGCTGTCATATAGTTATCTTAACAAAAAGGTGACTCTTTCCTCTGTTTTTATCAAATGCAGATGAGTCCTTGCATGGAAAGAGCTGTTCTTGACCAGCTAAGTGACTATTTCAGGGCAAGACTGGCTTGTTATCCGACCACTTTAAGTGAAGATGAGGCTTTGGTAATCTCCTAAAGCTTTTAGAGGTTTAGTTTTGATCTTAAGTTCATCACCATGAGTCTAATATCAGTTTTCTTCTCATAGTTGTCTGATGCTGATCTGGATCCCAAAAAACGAGTTGCCACACAGCTTGTTAGGTTGGAAAAGAAAATTCTAAATGCTTGCCTGGAAACAACAGTGAACTTTATTAATCAACTACCTGATCACTCCGTATCTCCGTGTCCGGCTCCTTTTGCTCCAACACTGAAATGATAGGTCTCTCTCTTCTATCACCCCCCACCCCCACCCCAACTTGCCCCAATATTATTTCTACCTCAATTATTATTATTTTCTGAGAAGACACTTAATTGCAGAGATTTTGGAGGAATCTTCATTCAAAAGCTGTGGATAGATTGAGCATCTTTCTCAAGTGTAATCATACTGGGCCAAGTACCAACTGGACTGCTCAATGAGGTCAGTGGAGTTGATGTTTCAACTCTATCTATAATGTCTAGAATGACTGTTTGTGCACCCTATACTAGAAATTGTTTGGTGTTGGTGTACTGATGATTTTGCCTCTGATCTAATAAAACATTCTTATCATATCTTTTATTGAAACGCTAAGAGCTGAAAGGAATAAAATGACAACAATTCTTATGTAATTTGGCTTTAAATTTTCCTCAAGAAGTTGTATTACTGCAAAATATTATCCTATTTTATTTTTTTTAGCAAGTGGTGAAAATATTGTCCCTATGCTTAATGTGTGATTTGCTTGTGTTTTTTCCAGGTGGAACTTATAGATAGGGTAGTTTAAATCGACTGAACCAAATGGAGTAGTCCAAACGGATATGTACGTTTACTCTGTACAATATGGTGGCGTTTCTATAAGATCCATCAAAGACCAATGCGTTCTTCTCTTCATTGTCATTCTCCTTGATTCCCCCAACTGTGTATTAGCCTCTTTATATTCGTCTCTTTTGTGCCCCCTTTTCCCCCTTTTCAGTTCACATTGATCCTGGTGCATTTAAGTGTATAAAGAGAAAATTGTTATTCCAAGTGCATCATTGTGTTGGCCATCTATGTGATGTAAATAACAGTTTTGATGTACTGTAATCAGTCTGATTGATGCACTATGAACATGTTCATAAGTCTATATTGTACGTTGGACACTACACTTATCGGAGATGATATTACATGAACGGATGAACTCTCAAAGCTAGGGTCTAGCTTTGTTGCCCTTCAAGATGATGTTATTTATTTTCTATGTTTGGTACTCGGAAATATTATCTCAAAATTATTTATATATAATTTAGACGGTCAGGGATATCTTCATAATATAAGGAAAGGCGGTCAAGATTGTACTTGTTAGATTACAAGTATGTTATTGGGGGAAGGTTTGGGGTGGGGAAGAGACAAATAGTATGAAGTGTCATTTGTGAAATTTATTTTTCTTAGTTTTACTAGAAAAATCATTATTCTTACATTTAAGGAATTTGTTTTTTTGAGATTAATAATTTTTTAAAAATTTTTGCAAACCAAATATGATAAAATTAAAAGAACTATACCAAATACATTCCAATATAATATAGGGAAAATTGTATGAAATAGCAAACTACTAATTCAAATTAAATTTTATAGACATAGTTTCTTTTATTTGTAATTCGCAGCAAATATTTTATGTTTTTGCCATATGATGGGACCCATTCGGTATACATATGTGTTGTATATATTAGTATAGCATTTATTTGTATATAATTTGTTGTTTGTATATGTGTCATAGTTATACATAATAAGACCTGTCTGTATAATCTCTTTATGTATATGTTGTAATTTTGTTTATATATAATTACTATTTTTTAATTTGTTTATACAAATTCAATTTGTTGTTTATATATTTTCCATAGTTATACATAACAAGACATGTTTGTATAATCTATTTATGTATATATGTAGTAATTTTGTTTATATACAATTACTATGTTTTAGTTTGTATACAGATCAATATACAGATTATCAAAATATACAGATCAAGACATGGCAGGTTTTTATGTATAAGTATGTCGAAATATACAAATACATATTTTTATGTATATGTATACCGAAACATACATATTAATAGTCATAACAAACATAAAGTTCGTTATGAAACGCAATATACAAACTATAGCTATAACATACAAATATATTTTTTTATGTTTGCTAAACCTAAAATTTACTCAATATAATGATGAGTAGGCAATAAGAAGACGAAACATGTCTTAATTGAGGATGTTTGGATTGTAAGTCTAGTCAATTAATTAATTAAAGATTGCTAATTGCCGTGGTTAGGTATTTGTCTGTGGAAAATACTCTAATAATTAGCATTCAGGATTTCTTGATCCTTCTTCTCATTGTTTTTCCTTTTTATTTATCTTATGACAAGATATTCATTAAGAGATTATTTTATATAAATAGTTTATTATAAATTATTATTTTAGAATTATCTGTAAATATTTTTTGAGTGATGTATAACATATAAAAATTGTATACATAGTATATATAAATTAAACCTTTTAGGAATCATTTGATTGGTGAACAAGTTATATTATATAATTAAACATGATTCTAATTAAGGATTACATAATTAAATGAATTATTTCGTAAAGATACTTTTAGTGCTAGATGTTTGATTTATTCGATTAAAAATAAGATATATGAAATATAATATAAATTAAATATGTTGAGATGAGTTCTTCTTTTCTACTCTTTCCATTTTTTTTAGTTGTCAGGTTGTGCTTTTTGAAAATTAATTTGATTAATATTCAAAATTAAATTAGATTATTTTAATTTAATATTTTATAATAGAAGTTTAAATATTCAAAAACTATACAAAAAGTATTATAAGTTGACTTTTAAATACATATTATTTCACTCTGAAAAAGAAAAATATGACAATTAAAAATGAAGTGGGGAAATATTATAAAGTTGGATCAATGTGCGGCTCAGAGATGAGCCTTGGGTTATTTGGAGCCCTCCGAAAGTGTGTAAAAGTTGAGATTTGATATGTGTTATTTGAGTTTACGATGTTCTGAATTTTATTTTTTTATTTTTTTAATGTGGTAAAGATAAAGTTTACATATATTTTCTTTTACTTTTGTACGTATCAAATATATATAAAATGAACTAATTAAAATTGAAAATAATGAATTATATAAATACCTATGGATAGAAGTAGACATGTCAATAAAGAACCGAAGAGGTGCCTGCTTTTAGGGATCGTTGGTGTGATGAATAAAGAAAAATTATTTTGGGATAAATTTTTAGTACTCCTCTATTCCCTTCTATTCTTTGGTTGGTTACAAAGTGTCAGAATCAATAATTATGACTAGGATAAGTTAATCCTATTTGTGGATAAAATACTAATTTCGGGATAAGTTATTCCGACATAAAAAATGTAAAATAACAAAAGTGCCCCCTTAAACTCTTTTTTTTATAAATAAACAACTTATTCTTAAAGGGTATTTTTGTAAACAAACATTTATTCATATAAATTATGCCATGCATATTTAATAAACCAAACAAGTAATAAAATATAACCTCAACATGACTTATCTCATCATAATTAATCCAACATAAGTTGTGTTCAATCCAAACGACCCAAGTCTTCTATGTAGTAAGTAAAGTAAAGTAAAGTAAAATATATATATTTATCTATATATATATTTTAAATGTAGACAAAATTTACTAAATTAAGGTAAACATAAAATATGGATTGGTCCTATTGTTGGAATATTTGTTGGACCACATGTCATGTAACGTGGAAGCAAGTGGAGTGGGTCGTACATCCTCGAATATAGGTTCAACCAAAGCTTTCTGGAAAATGATTCTTCATCTTTAATTTTTTACTTTATATAGGACAAGTGCCTCCCTTCCTTGCTCTATTCCATTTTGATGCTATTGCTACCAACTCTACTATTGAGGGCGGAGCTTGCGATATCATAATAATAACATAGTCAGTGAAATTTTATTAAATAAAATTTAAAAGGGCATAGTTATAATAGTGACGAAATCAACATTTTGGTTAAGGATATTCATACTTTTATGATGGGGTTAGCTTAATTTTTTTAAGCCAAAGTGAAAAAAAATAGTAATTATTTTTTAATTTTAAAAGGAGAAAATCAAAACACTAAATGATGTACTTTGACTTGTTTTGATTAATAAAAAAGAAACTTGTTAAAGTGAAACTCATGCCTCCAAGGAAAATTTGTATCGTTTTAGCCATTAGACTATATCTTTGTCAAGAATATTCAACAATTAATATATATTCAAAAATATTTATATTAACCTATATATTTAGAAACAAAATTCTCAGAGATGTATTTATCTGACCACCCTTGAATGTGTGTAGTTCAGCCCTTGAGCTAGAGATGAAGAAACAAATTTGAATTCAATAATTTTTATTTAAATTTTTTAGAATTATTTATTAATAATTAATTACTAAAAGAATTCAATTTAATTAAATTTGGATTGGGATTACTTTTAGACCAAAAGATAAAAAATAAAAAAAAGGGTATCAACAAAAGTGAAGTTTTTTTTTGGACCAAAAAGTAAAAAGACGATATTTTTGAGCCATTTTTAATAAATTAAGATATTCTTCACCCTTTTTCCTTTATTTAATACATCGAGTTTGAAGTCTAACACAGTAATGAATGTTCACGTGCGTATCAAGGGGACACGTGGTGTTGTTTGGAGAAAAGATCCTCCTATATATGATCACCTTTTTCTAAAGAAATTAGAAAAGGATCAAAAAAATATCTTTGGACATCCATGTGTTTGTAGATTACTTTCTAAAGATATTATTATTATAGAGTATATAATAATAATAATAATAATAATAATATAATATAGTATTTATAATATTTAAATTATATAAATTGAGAGATTTTCATAGAGTATTTAATTTGGTCTATTAAAATAACGTCGTGTATTTTTTTAAAATAATAATATTTTTTTATAAAAATACACTCCATAGATGTAGCGCAAAGGATGTGAATTTTTTTTAAGATCGATTGTGTCTTTAATTATGCTAATGAAATACTAAATCTCATTGCATTATTAATGTATATAAATCAATGGTATTAGTAATGCATACCTCAATACACAATGGAGTGTATTAATGCAAGCATAAGTTATACATAAATCAAAAGTATGTACCAAACAAGGTACTGATAATACACAAAGTTAATGCATACATTATTTTCTCTAATAACTCTACCAAACTATTTATAATTTGAATTTTCATTTTTTTTTAAACGTTGGTTTGTGCTAACTAACTATAGATGCTAGGAAACTTAGTAGGCATTTGGACCTGCGATTTCATATTGCGATATGAAATCATGAGACGAAATCAATGTTTGGACATGCGATCTCACTCTAATTTCATCTCAAGATTTCATATCATGGAATGAAATTTCAAATTCTCCAAAAAAACATGATTTGAGAATTTCAAATACAACAATTAACTCACAAATTTATATTGTAAAAACAGTCCCACATTTATAATTACTATCCATTTATTTCATATGTAAATAAAATTTATAATTCATATCATTACTTTAGAAATTATTTAAATCCCATATAACGATTATTCTCACCAATATAAATTTATTATTACTTCAAATCAATTTCTACTTTACCATTTATATTCACCAATTTTATTATTTTTGATCAAATTTATTGCCTGACAAATGGCTAAAAGTAACAATGTTGGTTCGTCTTCTAGGTTATATGATCGAGAAATGTTAGTTTAACGTGAGAATGCTATTTGTACTATGTGAGAGGATTATATTAAATACTAATATACTACAACTTGTATTCAATTTCATTTTTGTTGAATTAAAGTTTTAATCAATAAATATTGTATTTTTTAAGAATAGTTTTGTCATAGTGTATTATGCGATTTTATAAGCTTTTGCTTATTTGGTAAAATTTTATAAAAAATTGAGATAAAATTTTTTAGCTATTCCTTTGGGGAGGTTGATGTATTGCATAATATGGGTAGGAATGTTATTAGGCTAGTGTTGTCCTACCCGCTAAGTTGAGAAATTTTGTTTACCACCTCCATAGCTTTTGGTGTAGATTATCAATGATAAACTAAAAGTCGTTAATGTTAGAGGCTTTCATAAAAATAGGGAAGCCTAGGTACTTCCCAAACAAAATAACACTTATTTTCAAGCATTGGGGGGGGGGGGGGGGATTTTCCCTTTTAAGATATACTATGGCATAGTTGGTAAGATGAGATAAATAAAGTTAATATTTGATATGTCAATTTATCCTATTATATATACAAAATAATTTATCTTATCATTAT